>QANZ01028759.1:441499-451551 GCA_003254925.1 Chamaecrista fasciculata | reverse complement strand
GACCGCCGTGGACGGCGGCGCCGGCCACCGTGGACGGCGGTGGTGGGTGGCGGCGGCGGCAGTCTTGTGGTGGTTGTGGGAAGGGCATTTTTGTCATTTTTTTTCTATATCTATTTTACTTTCCCTCCCCTACCTTTTTATACCAAACACTTTCAATCTTTACCTACTTTACATTCCCTCAACTACTTTTCCTTTCCCTCACAATTTTTCCCTTGTAAAACCCTTTCCTTTACATACCCAAAAGGGTACCAAACGGACCCTTAGTGGGATATACGTGCGTAGTTGCGTACATGCATATGTCATGCACTCTAATTTTAATTAAAAATTTAAATGAATGCTTAATTAAGTCTTTAAATTTGACTCAAATTAAACACAATAATGATTACAAAGTCAAATACATAATAAGGACTTTTTTTAAACTGCCTTTAAAAGTCAAAAAGGAAATCATATGCATGTTAGTATATTCTTTGCTTGAACATCTTTTTTTCAAAAAATAATATGGAAATGAAACGCAAATTCATTGTTTAAGACAAAATATGATATATTTAATGATAGAGAAATTAAAATATGCATAGGAAATGAAGGTGTACGGAACAAGTAGACTTTAAAGTACATATATATTCTTTGCTTAAGAGTACTGTGAATTGTACGTACGTAGTTTCTGTTTTGTAACGTGGATACACGTTGTTCAATTGAAAATTTTGGCTTTAATTAATTTCTTTAATTATTTGTTTTTTATTATTTTAGACTAAACGCTATTTCAACTTCACAGTTTAAAATAACAATAAACCAAAGAGTAGAATTTTTGTTATATATGTATGTAAGTGGCCAACACATACACGTAAAGAAAATTAAAGGAAACTAGCATCCATGTGCGATATCATATTCTTTGCGTTCATTTAAAACATTTTCAAGAAGAGTGAGACGAACTAGCTAATAGCATAGTGCAAAAACTCGGACTGGTCATTAAACCGGTGGAAGGTTTGTGTTACTAGTTCAATGATTCAACCGCTGGGTCACTGGTTTAACCGGTTGAGCCGGTTTACTTAAAAAATACATTTTCAAATATACATATTCATTAAATATAAAGTAAATATTAAACACTTTAGTACCTTTGGCGCTATTTTGTAATTTTAACCATAACAAGTTTTGTAAAAATTACATATTGACCCCAAAATTTTTTTAAAGTTTTCATTTTAGTCCATCGACAATATGTATCCAGGGACTAATTTGTAATTTTTTGGAGTCAATATGTAATTTTGCAAACTTTGGCGGGTCAAACCGGTTCACCGGTTCAACTGCAGTCCGATATTTTATTTTCTCCGGACCGGCCTGGACTCCGGTTCACCGGTCGGACCGCCCGATCCGGTCCGGTTTTTAATACTATGGCTAATAGCTCTAGATTAAGTGCAATATAAATTTTTATTAATTTCATATAATAATAACTTATAGGAGCCGGCCGTTATAAAATACCTATAGCTTACTTTACTTATATGATGATTGATGAATGACTTATATAATTTTTTTTATTGGGTGCTCGATGCATGAGGAGGTTTTATCTTATTAATTTGAATTTGATTAATGTCGTATATTTAATTATATGTGGAAAGTCTTGATGGAGATTGTGCCATAGGGCCAATCATTTTATATGTATGAACATATTGTTTGACTGATTTATAAATGATAAATTATATCGTTATCATATTATTAGCATGTTTACTGTGATAACAATACTTTATTAATTATGTGATAATTATTCTAAACTGCCCCTGGTCGATTATTCACGTGGGAACGTGAATGAACTAAGACCATCATGACTTCGGTGTATGGAGATACACGCATGTGATGCTTCTCGAGATCGAGTCATGGTGCAATTATGTAAAGGGTTACAAGTTGCTGACCGACCCGGAGAGTCCTGCATGGGTTTAGTCATGAGCTAGCCTCTCCTGTATACCTGTCGCGATGCCCTTAGACCTGAGGTCTTCATTATTCCGGCGTTGTAGATGCTGAACTTTGGCCTAGTCCAACGTTGCCCGTAACAGGATAGCCATACAGGCTAGGTACGGGTTTAGTTGTTTGCCGTGCTGAGGAATGTGGTTGACCAAGAAGGAATTTTGTCCCTCATTAAGTTGAGAGATATTTGACTGGGTCCCTCGATGAGTTTGTCCAAGGAATGTGTGGCCACACAGGGTAATGGGACTAACTCAAGGAATCGAGAAAGTTATGGTTTGGATTACAAGGATGATTTTCCCATGCCTTATCCATGACCAAGATATCGTGTGACAATAAGGATTATGACCAAGATTTCATTTTAATCTTGAAATATAATATTAGTGTAATTTTATAATCAAGATTTTGTGATTCCCTAATTTAAGGAGTGGGGACTCTTTATAAACCACACAAGTCGCCTAAACCAAGGTGAAGAGAGAAAAAGAAAAAGGGAAGTCGCATAACCCTAGAGAAAGAGAAGGGAGTTTTCGAACTAACCCTAAACTTAGGGTTTTAGGGGCGATTTGTGTGTGAGGAAGAGAGAGAGGCGAAAACCCCTAGAGTCAGTGGCCAAGAAGTTCGTTCTTGGTAGTGCGCCACTTGTTCTTGGATATTTCAAGAAGTGTTCTTGAAATTCCAAGATTGTAGATCGGTTCCCATAATCTCTTGGAGAAGAGATTGGAGGCTAGCACCTGAGTATCTGCCAAATTGTTCGTGTGGATCACCAGCAAAGGAAGGACACGAGTCAGTGGACTTCTTGGAATCGCAATCATTCCAGCATTCATGATTTAGGTAAACATCTTATCTCACTGGTATAAACACAGTTAGTGTGTCCTATGGAGGAGATTATAAAATTTTAATTTTACCTTTTCCGCTGCGTTTTGCTCCATAATCTCCAACAGTGGTATTAGAGCCACGTTAATTTTTTGTTTATGCTAGTTTTGTGAATATACATGTTGATATATGTTTATACGTTTCCCGTTTTTCATTCGATTCGCTAAAATTTTTGCGATTATCCACCACACGATTTTAACCTAATCTAAGAATGGTGCAAATTTATATATTTGATACATAAGGTAATCAATTTGATTGATTAAAAATTTTCTTGAAAAGTATAGGTCTTGGCCGAAAATTATAAATTATGAATTTATAAATTTTGGGTCAATAGATTCGACTTCTTGAATATGATTCTTGAAATTTTGAATTGTTGATGCAAGACTTATTTTTCAAGAAGGCATGTTAATTGCACAAACCCTAATTGAACACAATCAAAGTCGTTTTTTTTTTGTGTTGTTGAATGTTGATGCCGTAAATATATATATGAATTGTTCATGTATGTTTGAGTATGGTGTTGGATATGGCTCTAGGTCTTATTTTGGTAAATACGGCCTGCGTGTCGTCTCCCTAAATTCTGGATGTAATTTCTTTTCTTACCTCACTCCCCTCATATGTTCAAATGAGGTTTCCCAATGTAATTTTTTCTTTTTCTTTTAGAAAGATTCTCTCATTGGCTTAAGGGAATTTAGGGTAGATGAGCCATATCTAAACACGGTTATTTTATGCATTTAGTTTTTGTATATGATACAAATTGGCGCTAGATGCATGTTTAGGGGTCGCGATTTTAATATGCAAATTTTATGTTTTGTACGCACAACCACGTATTCGATACGAGCATAGGATTTTGTATGAGATACAAAATTCGTGCATGTGTTTATATGTATATGATACATGGGAACAAACACTTGGCACACTCGTTTAATTTTAAAATTGGATTTAAAATTGAACCTAAAATTGAACCCTTATAAAATCTTAAGTTCTAATGCCATCAATAAAACACCCTCTTAAAATCTTGATCATTGTGGAGCGGTGATAGCCCAAGCTACACGTATCTACTTTTATCTTGAGGAGACACGGGTGAATGGAAGATTCAACGCGATGCCTTTTTGAAATCTTGGTTTATTGGATGCGGTGATAGCCCAAGCTACACGTGTTTGATGGGCCTTGATGATAATCTCCAACAAGTCTTTTAATAGATATAGTTGTATTTATAAAATTTCAATCACTCAGAATTGATCTTGTTTAAATAATATTAAGTTACCAATAAAGATTGACCCAGTTTGTAAGGAGTTAATTCATAACCTATAAGGTCGTGAGTTCGAATCTCGGTATTAATGTGAGAACCTTATTGGTATGCAATCTGTAAGTGCTCATAAACCCCCCTCGAGTCTAACTCATCCAACCTTATTTATTACAAAAAAAAAATAATATTATTAAGTTAATTATCACTTAGACCAATTCTTTATTAATAATAATGATTTATGTATCTTTTATCTTATTAACAAATCTGATTCACATGAACAGCTAAAGTAATTGATGTTTTCGCCCATTATTATTTATAGTTTTATACATTTTTTTCTGTTTTTATTGAAAAACGGATGTTATGACAAATAAGATTTGTGACTTTAGCTATATGATCAACTATTTGTAATTAAAAAACAGCTGTATAAACCAAGTTTCAAATATAGTCTGATTTTTCTATAAAATGAAGAAGAAATTCCTATCTTAGTTTGGACAGAAAATTGTCTTTTGTTCAATGAATTATCTCTGAAACTTGGTTTATTTTTGTATTGCTCGTATAGCATTCACATGGCATTTAATATTGTCTAGAAGTTTCTCATAATCCCATCTATATTTGTTTATTACGTTTTGGCCATCACATACCCAGATAACAAAACAAAAGATAAAAAGACAACAATTTTTTTTANTAAATATATATCATGTGTGTCATATAATTTTAAGAATTTGATATGGTAATATACCCGTATTGTGTCAAGATAAGGAAAAAAATGAAGGAGGTTGAAATAATTAATGAAATAGTTGAGTGTGGAAAAGAGAGACTGATGAGATGAGAGACTGGAGTGTAAATGAATGAAAAAAAAAAGGCTAAAGTCCTATTTTGGTCCCTTTATTATGCTCATTGTTTCAAATAGGTCCCCCAGTTATTTTTCGTTCCATATTGTATGGAACGAAAAATAACTGGGGGACCTATTTGGAACAATGAGCATAACAGAGGGACCAAAATAGGACTTTGGCAAAAAAAACAATAGCATAGATTTTAGGGTAAATTACACTTTAGTACTATGTTGTTTGGTCATATTTTACTTTAATACTCTGTAGTATTCTCCATTAACACTTTGGTACTCTTTGGAGCTATTTTGTAATTTTAACCATAACAAATTTTGCAAAAATTACATATTGACCCTAATTTTTTTTGAAGTTTTCATTTTAGTCCCTAAATAATATGTATCCAGGGACTTATTTGTATTCTAAAATTTTTTTGGGGTCAATATGTAATTTTTGTAAAATTTGCTATGGTTAAAATTACAAAATAGCTCCAAGAGTACCAAAGTGTTAATGGAGAAAACCAAATAGTACCAAAGTGTAATTTAAATTTATCCTAGATTTTAATATATATATATATATATATATAATACGGCCGATTATTTAAATATCTTATATTATATGGCTCCACCCCTTTCTGGTCGTCCACATTTTAAAACTATAGTACAAAATTAATAATAAGAGGAAAATTATTATTTGATCCCTTCTTTTTTACTGAGTTAACGATTTAGTCCCTCATTTATTTTACATACATATTTGCGTGCCCGTTAGGGCACGCAAAGCCTCTAGTTAATTATATGTGTGTGCATCTATATAGGTGAAAGGGTCATATTTGTCCTGAATATATATCCTAATGTGCATTTTGGTCTATTATGTTTTAAAATATTTAAATTGGTTCTAAATATTGACAAAATGTTTCATTTTGGTCCCAAATTATTGAATATGACAATGAATTTGTCCCACAGTTGATCATATCTTTCTCATTTCAAGTGTAAGTGACTTGTTAAGAGGAAGTCTTAGCTTTGAATCTGTCGCATTTGAATTTTAAATGAGAGAGATATGATCAACTTGACTTGTTTGACCATGAAATGAATGATCTACATTTGGGATCGATCTGACCTCGTTTGTTGACGGCCCAAATCGAATAGAAAAAAAAAATACTCTTTGAGAACAAGACGTAGCTCTAAATTCGTTACATTTGAACTTGAAACGAATCATATTCAATAGTTTAGGACCAAAATGAAACATTTTGTCAATATTTAAGATTAATTTGAACATTTTAAAACATAATGGACCAAAACGAACATTAGGGCATACATTTTGGACCAAAATGATGCTTTAACCAATATATATATATATATATGAAAAGAATAAGGATAGAGTAGAGTGTGAATGAATGAAAATATTAAATAAAGAAGTAAAATTTTTAAAAAAGATAAGAATAAAAAATGAAAGAAACTTAAATAATTAATGAAATAGTTGAGTGTGGAAAAGAGAGATGGAGACTGAGAGAAGCACATGGGGAAGGAAGAAGGAAGAAGAGAAGAGGTGGCAGGTTCACATGTGTTGGCATGCATGGTTGGTGCTGTGTGGTTGAGGCATGCATGTGCTGACGTGGAAGATTTGGTGGATCTGGTTGGTCGGTGAAGGTAGTCACAGNACTGATGAGATGAGAGACTGGAGTGTAAATGAATGAAAAAAAAAAGGCTAAAGTCCTATTTTGGTCCCTTTATTATGCTCATTGTTTCAAATAGGTCCCCCAGTTATTTTTCGTTCCATATTGTATGGAACGAAAAATAACTGGGGGACCTATTTGGAACAATGAGCATAACAGAGGGACCAAAATAGGACTTTGGCAAAAAAAACAATAGCATAGATTTTAGGGTAAATTACACTTTAGTACTATGTTGTTTGGTCATATTTTACTTTAATACTCTGTAGTATTCTCCATTAACACTTTGGTACTCTTTGGAGCTATTTTGTAATTTTAACCATAACAAATTTTGCAAAAATTACATATTGACCCTAATTTTTTTTGAAGTTTTCATTTTANAAATTTATGAAAAAAATAAAAATTTAATATCAATTCAAAAATTAACAAATACAAAATTAATTCACATTCGATCACTATATAGTCACCCAAATCAAATTGTTTGCAATTAAAATATTTTAGATATTAAGTCATCTATTTTAATTATTTGAATATAATTCGTTGATTTATATAAATTCAGAAAGTAAATAATAAATTTCATATTGTATTTTTCTTTTTTGGTCACTTGTTTCATATTGTAGAGAGATGTCTATATTAATATTACCCAAACTAAATAATCATTCCCGTGTGAGTGTGACAATCATAAATGAAATGGGCCTTTGGGTTCTTATGTACATCGACCCATGTGCCCCAGCTTGACACGTGTTTTATTTTTATTTTTATGCTATATTGATTTTTTTTATAAAATAAATTTAATTTATATCTATATATAATATAATTTAATATTATAATATATATATTTAAAAAAAATAAAAATTACTATAATGTGTAGAGTACTGGTTGGATATCTCTATCTTTAGACTTTGATCTGAACTTAAAATTTTGAAAGGGTAAATTCTCATACTCGTACTCATTTTACTTTTACATATATTTCTATCTAAATCCACCAAGTAAAATTTACCAATATCATTGAGTATGACCATTTTTATCATTCCTATTAAAGGGAAAAGGATAAGCAAGTCATAATTCATAAATGATGTGGATCAATTAAAAAGATTTTCATAGTGTGTATCATTTCAAGTCTGAATGTGACAAAATCAAAGTTATGAGTTACTCTTAATCTTTCCCAACCAATCTCTCCTTTCTTCTCCAAACACTCCTACCATTAATGGACTCTCGTCGTCGCCCAGACCTGTCACCATATCCGAATTCAACAGCCCGTACTCGACCACTTTCGTCCAACCGACACCTCACACCACTTCCTTCAAGAAAGTCATCCAGATGCTCACCGGGTTCCCCGACAAAGAAATTACAAATCGGCAACGAATAGCGACGGCGAGTTGAATATCAGCAACGTTCAGTGATGGCTTATACTTTAGGACAACATGGACACTAGAAGAAAAACACAATAGAGGATCCACAACCATTTAATTAACTGTAAATATTGATCAAGTCTTTGCAAGTTTCGAAAACTAGTTTGGATTCTATTTTTCTAATTGTATATATAGTATCGAATTTGGGTAGTATTTTAAGGTAGAAATTTCAAATAAAGAAAAAAAAAAGCTTTAGTGAGTGAAATTGTCGAATTTGCTCCGAGTTTGTGTGCGAATTGGCTCAAAAATTGGAAGGGGTAAAATCGCCGAGTTTTCGAGTTAACTCTAGGGTTTGACAACGTTGACAAATGAAGTCAAATAATACTTTAAAAGTAAATTTGGTCAAAACATCAATTCCAAATTTTAAAGCACTATTTGGCCTCATTTGCCTATTGTTTTAGTTAAGCAAAAAAGGAACTCTTCAAGAGTAATTCGTAGTTTTGATTTTGTCGTATTCGAATTTGAAATAATATATATATATATATATGACCAACTTCACAAAACGAACAACCCACTTTCAGGCGCGACTTCATACCTGATTTGATCTCGTCTACCAATGACTCTTTCCGAGTAGAGAAATAACTCTTTAAGAGTAACTTGTAGCTCTCATTTCGTCATATTAATTCAGACATGAAACAAGAGAAATATGATAATATTCAGTAGTTAGAGACCAAAATGGAATAGTTGGAGAACATCAAGAATCAAAACAAAACAACAAAAATATTTGGGATCAAAATAGAATTTGAAGTAATAACATTCTATAGGTGTTAAAACTTAGAACTTCAAAGTAAGAAATCCGTGAATTTAAGACTGAAATAATATTTAAGTTTTAGCATTATAAAAATACGATTTAACCCAAAATTTATAATTATTAAAGGCTTAAAGCCAACGTATGATGTTTTTTCTTATTATTCATGAATCTGGGAAGAGTATCAATTATCAAACATAATTATCGTTCTTTAATTAAAGTAATCATGGTGGCATTATGGCAAAACTCTAGAAAGGGTCAATTATCAAACATAATTATCGTTCATTTAATTAAAGTAATCATGGTGGCATTATGGCAAAACTCTAGAAAGGGGAAAAAAGAAAAAAATGATGGAGAGGGCCCAACCGGGTTCGAACCGGTGACCTATTGATCTGCAGTCAATTGCTCTACCACTGAGCTATGGACCCCACCGCTGATAACTCAGTAGAATAATTTGTATTTATCTAACTAATACAATCACAATAAATAAGATATAAATTTTAGATTTATATCTTGAATCTTGATAGTTGATACTCTTTTCTGCCCTTTAACTGCTAAAATTACATCAAAAAAATATCTGAAAATAATAAATAAAAAAACATATTTATAGAAATTGAGAAAATTGTAAGAGACAAAAATGAGAAAATTTTTTATTTAGTCTCTGAATTTATACCAAGTCAACTAACAAATTCAATAAAAATTAAAAAACTAAATAATATAAAATTAGTACAAGTTCGTTCAAGGACAAAAAAATATAAAATATGTTTAAATCAAGGACCAATTAATACAAATTTCAGGATTAGGAGTATAAATTTAGTTTAAATTTAAAGATCAAATAGTATCAATTTAATATAAATATAGGGATCAAAAAGTATAAAATTAGTTCAAATTCAGAGACCTAATCGTCATTAGAGAGTAAAAATCAAATAGTTGATAATTGAATTTTTTTTAAGAAACCATGTAGTGTATTTCAATAATTCAGGTAGGGGTGTACACGGGCCGGGCCGGGCTGGGTTTCTGGTCGGCCCGAGACCCGGCCCGGTACAGACCCGGGCCGGGTCACCGGGTCTGGCCGGGCCAAAAAAATTTTTTTTTTATTCATTCTATATATAATTTAACTTGTATATATTGGTAAAACAATTAATTTTGGATTAATTTAATGATGTTTTTATTAATGAAGACATTTATTTTGACTTAATTGTTAAAAAAAGTTGATTTAATTAAGATTAAATATATATTTTATGTATATTTTTAATATACAATTGATAAAAATAATAATAGATATGTATTTATTACAATTAAAAAAATATTTAGTAGTATAAAATATAAA
>QANZ01028759.1:411750-441432 GCA_003254925.1 Chamaecrista fasciculata | reverse complement strand
TAATAAGAAAATAAATATTATCACTATAGTATAGAAGATTTTTTATAAATAATTAATTGAAATTAAAATTGTAGTTTACTAATATATATTTCTTCCTCTAACTTAATATCACAATAAGTTCTTCAAATATGGTATGTTTTATATTGTATAAATTAACTCAATTTTATATAATAGTAAGATGTATAATCACTCATGGTGCATTATAATATGTTATATAATGTAATAATATTCTCATTCCGTTATAAACAACAAAATGATTTTTTACTTTTTTTTAGTAAAAATCATTAGTATATAACAACTTTTAACTTATATATATATATATAAATTATATTTATATGAAGGTGCAAATATTTTCAAATTTGTAAATATATTCTCAATGTTGAATATTGTATGTATGAGTAATAGAGTACGACAAGGCCAAAAAAAAATAGAGTATGAGTTATCTAATGAGAATATGAGGTATGTGTATATATATAAGTAAATAAGAGTTTTAGCGGTTTGGCGGTTTGGTTCGGTTTGTGCGACGTTTAAACCAAACCAAACCGTTCATCTATCGGTTTGGTTCGGTTTCACCTTCGGTTCGATTTGGTTTGGTTCGGTCGATCGATTTGGTTCGATTTTGGCCCTAATTTGTATTGTATATATTGGATGGTTTTAGAATCTCCTGATTATTAATTTTTAGCATTATATTAATAACATCTGATTATTCTTATTGTTCCTCAAAATGCTTTGTCAACAAATAATTTAACAATTGTTATTTTCACCATTTTCTTGTTTTACCAATAAATGTCAATAGATTCAAATTCAACACACACACACATATAATTGTAAAGTGTTTTCATAGTTAATCTTTCAAAATTATATTTTAGTATAAAACAAAATGTTAGCTGTTAAGTAAATTCTTTTAGGTAACTTCTTATAATATATTTATTCATTTAAAAATAAAATTAAGCTTTATTATTTTTATATTGTGATATTTGGCTAAACAAAACACTAATTTAGTTATTTATTAATTAAATATAATTTTAATTTAATTATATTTAACATGACCTTTGGTAAATATTAATTTTCAATTTAATTTTTTTTTATAAATAACACTTATCAATTACAGTTTCATCCATAAGAAAGGACACTTACAAGTTATAATAAAATAAATGTCAAAAACTTATCTTTCATCCCTAATGTTTACCCAAAGTTATGTTTTTGTTTATAATGTTTTTTAGTTTTATTTTAGTCCTTAATGTTTTTAAAAGTTTTATCATTGGTCCCTAACTATTAAATGTTGTCATATCTCTCTCGTTTGAAAGTCAAATTCAATTCAATTAGAGTTACATGTTAAATTTGATGAGTTCTTTTTTTATTTAGTTGGAGTCCTCAACAAACGAGGTCCAATCAAATATAAAATCGAGTTAAAAAATGAGTTGTTTGTTTCATGAATTTGATCATATATCTTTCAATCTAAGTTTAAATACAATAAATCAGAGTTACAAATTATATTTGATGAGTTTTTTCTCTATTAATAGAATGTTTAACAAATAAAATCAAATTTGATCAAATAATGACAAATAAAAAACAAATAAAATCAAATAATAGTCCAAAGTGTAATTTCCATATAACAAACTATAACAAAGCTAGGAAGCATGGACACTGACACGGCCACGGGACACGACACGGACATGGACACAGCGACACGTTAAACTCTCAAAATTACGCGACACGACACGTCATATATTTATATATATAAATAATTAAACATTCATAATTTTTAATAAAAAATTTAAAAATTACAAGCTTTACTCATAATATATGTCATATGTATTATTATTTTCTCTTATATGTCATATTAAAGTCACAAAAAATTAATTTATATTTTAAAATTTATGAATATATGTCGGTGTCGTAATGGTGTCAAACACTAACACGTGTCCAACCCCATTAGCGAAGTAAAAGGCCCATTACGATTTACATTAGGCCTCCTCTCTCTCACTTATAGTAAAAGGTACGGACTATGGTCCCACCATTTTATACTTTTTTTTTTTATTCTTCTTTTGTGGACCCACCCATATCCCATTAACACTAAAATATTCCTTATTGCATCGCTTCCTTGAGGTAATAATTGATAAATAAATAAAAATTAACTAATATATCTTATATTTTGTCATAAAAAATACTTAATAGAATGTTTATCAATACTCTTTCTTTTTTATGAAAAATCATATATATATTATTCTAATTTTTTACTATCAAAGTTAACCATATAAAATAATTTTTTAATTATGTGTCTTTATTTTATTGATAAATCTTGTAGTAATATATATAAATAATTTTTTTTTGGTCCTAATTAGTAAACTCCTTCTCAAGTTTAATTAGTTTAAAAGACGAGATTAAATAAATAGATAATAATAACTGTTTTCTATGTGAATTTTTTGAGAGTATATATTTATATAAAATTATTTATACTTTTATCATCAAATTAAATTTTAAAAATAAAGGTGTACAAATTTTTTATTTGATCAAATAGAGAGAATATTTTTTTTGAAAAAAAAATCATCCATCATTCTATTTTTTTTTTAAAAGTTTAGGTCAGTTGGGCCCCAGGAGCTTACCAAGGCTATAGCATGTCTCCAGGCTTTATGAGCGTTTACAGATGTAGTTACAGATCACCTATAAACAAGGTTCTCATATTGACAGCGGAATTCGAACTTATGATCTCGTGAATTATGAGTTGCTCTTATTAAAAATATATATGTACAATTGTTTATTTGATCAAATAGAGAAAGAATAATTTTTTTTTTAAAAAAAATTATCCGTCATTCTATAATTAATAACTCCAACCACAAAAATTCAAGTTTTATCATTTTTCTTTATTGAGTGATATGGTCATTAATTTATTATTACTATTATATCTATCTATCTATCTATATATATATATATATATATATGAACACAATATACAATTGGGATAAAAATATAAAATAGAGATTGGACAAAGTAAAAAACAAAAAGATGATCTATTTTTTATTGATAATCTTTTCTCAGACATCTATAAATGATGACAAACCTTATCTTCATTTGAAACAATAACAATCGATATATATCTTGTAATATTTGAAAAGAACAATTATTGAATGCTTGAATGAACAAAAAAGATATTCATTAAATATATTATTTTCATAATGTAAAAGACATGGCAATCTTGAAACACAGAAAATGGAAGCCAGTAATCCACTAGGCTAAAAAACATGCACAAGAATAGTAGATACTAGATAGATACATATATATATATATATATATGAGAGAATGCATGTAATAATGTAGTCCAAGTATTAGATGATATTTGTTCCAAATTGGAACAAGTTGATAGGAAAAAGAGAGATACACTTAAAAATTACAATGTAGTTGATGGAGTTGCTTGCTTATCTTGCTGATATAACATGTATGTAAGTATGAAGTATGAAAACAATTATGATTTTGGTACATGCATGGAAGAAATAAAAAGAATAATAAATTATTTTTAAAAAAATAAAAAGGTGGTTGAATTTGAAAGATTTGTTAGAATTTAGATGCTTCATGTGGCTTTCCCTATCGTATCTTGTATTATTCTGTATATCCAAATTGAAGTTCAACTTGTTACCCTATCTTTATTTCTGACCAAAGACCAGAACAAAATTAACATGAAACAACCTCCCATGTGTCCTCCACATGCATATCATTTCATGTTCCATCAATGGGTGTCCCCAACCCCAAAAAATCATTTCTTGCATACAAAGAAATTCCAACAAATTTTAAAATTCATATATATATATATATATATACACACACATATATTATTTGCTATATGTAAAGTTTGTAAATAATCAATCATCATGAACTTATTGATAGCTTTTAAAATACAAGATCAAAAGTGTAAAAGTGTAACTTAGGTGGAAATGAATATACATTTTTTTTTAAAAAAAAGGAGTCAATTTTTGGTGTCTAAATTAACAATATATATATATATATTAATCATTTAATCTTTAAAAATAAGAAAATCTAAATCAATTATTGAAATACATATACACAACTATTCGTTTGTTAAATATTTCTTTAAAAATTTGTTTTCTTAGTAATTTATTAATCTAGTTGAAGATTAGTAAACAAGCAGGAAATTCAATTTTCTTTTTTCAAAACTCGAACTATTTTAAGATAAAAAATGACTAAAACAACTATCTATAAGACTACAATATGTAGCAAAAATTTGAAAAGTTAAATAATTGTAGTTTTAATTATGTGTAAACCATAAACCATAATTTAGTCTATAAATTATACGAGTGTGGTTAGTTTAGTATTTTGGCTCTAAAATAATTTATTTAGCATAAAAAAAATTTATGACTTATCGTAATTTAATCTTTAAAGAGACTTGAATTGTCTAGCAATAAGTGATTAAAGGAAGGACTAAAATATTGTAACGAGTAAAAAAGTTTTGAATATTAAATTAAGGACTAAAATAATAATAACCATATAATTTAAAAATGGCCAAAACACTTTTTCGGTTAAGTCATAGGTATCCTTCATCTATCCGTGTAACGATCTAAGTGAAGACTAATCTCATTCGAGCCCTAGAGACGAAATGGCCAGAGCCCTCCCAACAATGTCAACTCTAGGGATCGAATTTGGGTCCTGCAGCAAAAACACTTTTTTGATCTCTAAACTTTACATCAAATTTTGAATTTGTCCTGAAAGTTTGTTTAATGTCAATTTCATCTTAAAAATTTTACATTTTAATTAATTTTATCTTTTTTTTAATTTATTTTCATATAATAAATTAACATAACAACATGTTCCAAAAAAGAAATTAACATAACAGATTCCATGATAATTTTTAATTTGAGTTGTAATTCAAAATTTTTTCTGATAATTTTATATTATATGTCATTAATCACTTAACATTTACTGTTAATTTTAGGAGTGAGCAAACCAACCCGCCAACCTGCGAGCCCGCAGAAAACCAACCCAACCCGCAGCTATGGGTTCGGTTGGTTCGGGTTCGCGGGTTGGTTTGGGTTCAAAATTCTTAACCCGCACACTTGCGGGTTGGGTTGCAGGTTTGGAGTTTTTCAACCCAACCCAACCCGTGAGCCCGCATATAATTTTTTTTATTTTTTAATTTATTTTTTATAAATATNAATCATAAAACTCAACCCAACCCAACCCGCAGATTGATGTGCGGGTTGGGTTGGGATTTCCCCTCAACCCGCCCCAACCCAACCCATGCTCACCCCTAGTTAATTTATTAGATGAAATAAGTAAAATATAAAATAAAAAATTATTAAAAGAATAAATAAAATCCATCAATTATTTTAATTTTTAATGTATATTAATTATTTTATTTATTATAAAAAATTATTAAGATGAGAGAGAGAGAAAGAAAGGAGAAAGGTGCATTAATTAGGAGGTAATTATTTTCACACTAGAGCACCTCTTCTTCTTCACTCTTGTGTTAATTGATTCCCTCTCCTTCCTCTCTTCCTCCATAAGTACCCCCACTTCCTTCCTTCTCTCTTCCCATTCTCACTCACTCACTTCATTCTTCAATTTCTTCTTCTCCAAATCATGTCTCTTCTCTGCATTTTCGCCTCCTTTGCCTCTCTCTTCGTCGTCGCCACCGCCAAAATCCCCGGCGTTTACACCGGTGGCGACTGGCAATCCGCTCACGCCACCTTCTACGGCGGCAGCGACGCCTCCGGAACAATGGGTACCCTTCCTTTTCCCCCAATTTGTTTTGAACTCAAAATGCACTTGATAACAAAATTCCCATACGATTACCCCAAAACCCCCAATTTCCAAACCATTTTTGTACAGTGCATTGGTTTAATTTGTTAATTTGGTTTTCTAGGTGGAGCTTGTGGCTATGGAAATCTGTATAGCCAAGGTTACGGAGTGAACACGGCGGCTTTAAGCACGGCTCTGTTCAACAATGGATTAAGCTGTGGTGCGTGCTTTGAAATCAAGTGCGATGAAGATCCTCGATGGTGTAACCCAGGAAGTCCTTCGATTATCATCACTGCGACTAATTTCTGTCCTCCGAATTTCGCTCTTCCTAGCGATAATGGCGGATGGTGTAATCCACCACGACCTCATTTCGACCTTGCTATGCCTATGTTTCTCAAGATCGCTCAGTATCGCGCCGGAATCGTTCCCGTCGCTTACCGCCGGTGAGTACTAAATCGAATTATCTCTCTGTTTCCGATTAGGGTTTCTTTTCTTTAATGCTGAATGCATTGTGTAACAGACTAACAGAGGAAACTTAATTTTTTCTTATAAACCTCAACTTTTTAGTTAGAAAACTTATTATTTAGTATTTTACCGTACTTAATGTTAATTTAAATTATTTAGTATTCTATAATAATGATTTGATCCATAATATTTCAATTATTATGATTCTTGAATTTGAATTAATTTTATATTTTTGAGTGAATTTATATTGTTTTTTTATCTAATTCTTAAATTTATATTAAATTAATATTATTTGATCTATAAATTTAAATTAATTTTATATTTTTTATTCTTAAATTTGTAATAAATTTATACTAACTAGTCCCTAAATTTATATTTTTTAAAATCTTTGAATTTGATTGACAAGTATAATAATTCAGAAAATAAGTAATATATTTTAATTATTTAGAAAGAAAGAATAAAATAGCAAGTTTTCTCTTTTAATCTGTGAGGAATTCAATAATTAATTAAATGGTTTTTTAAAGATTAATAATTCTGAACATGAAATGAAGAGAGAGAGAGAGATGCATGAAGGTGTATCTATCTGGGTTTCTCTCCATTTTCCGAGATCCAGGGACCATACCCAGCAGACCACAGAAGATACAGAGAAGAGAAAAATCTGTGGTTCAAAACATATAATACATTTTTTATTTTTGGGAAAAAAATAACAAATAAACAAACATCCCTTTTCTTTTTCACTCTTTCAGGTTTTCGTCGGTTACTCCCAAAAAAAAATAAAAAATTGAAATCCAAATGGAAAAAGTGAAAAATAAAAAAAATAACTGATATTTGCCTTTTGCCTTTTGGGTGTTTTGGCTTGGTTCGCATGCCCAAGGGTATTTTAGGCATTTACTCCTTGGTGTGTGTGAAGGGTATTCTAGGAAATTTATTTTTATCTTCCCGGGAAATCAGGATATGGCCTTTTCTTTTCTTTTTCAGAGTGGCGTGTAGAAAAGTGGGAGGCATAAGGTTCACAATCAACGGCTTCCGTTACTTCAACCTGGTTCTAATCACCAACGTCGCGGGTGCAGGGGATATCGTGAAGGTGAGCGTAAAAGGCACAAAGACTGATTGGATGAGCATGAGCCGAAACTGGGGGCAAAATTGGCAATCCAATTCCGTCCTCGTAGGCCAAGCCCTTTCTTTTAGGGTCACCGGCAGTGACAGACGGACTTCCACTTCCTACAACGTGGCGCCTCCTAATTGGTCCTTCGGTCAAACCTTCACCGGCAAGAATTTCCGCGTCTAAAACATACATTTCCCCCATAACTTCTTTTTGACTTTTCATTTTGGTTCATCGCTTTCCCGCCTTCCATTATTTTCCCAGGAAAGTTCGCGGGAGAGTGAAATACTAAAAATACAGTGACATTTGGGGGGTAGATATATATAGGAAAAAGTTAAAGTCACTCTTGTATTTTGTGTGTATGTGTGTGTGTTTTGAATTGTTGTTAAGTGAGTGTGTGACTTATTAGTTATTATTATTAGTGGTTGCTTAAGTGGGTGTGGAATGGTAATTAATGAGAGTGAGGGAGGGTATAAATGGAATTTAAAAGGGCTGAGGCGGCTGCAGAAGAAAAAATGTATGTGGCCCGCAGCTCTCTGCTTTATATAGTTATGAACCTAGTTATGTATTCTCCATATCCATTTCTATAAATATATATATGTCCTTTTAATTCATTAATGTAGTTTAATTTTACCTAAATCTGGTTTATTGGGAATTTCTGGTTACTAAATCTTGTAGGTAACCACTTGTTCATATCCTTGTAGTTCGAATAAAGAAAAGTGAACTCCAGGCCGAACCCAATGTCTACATTTTTAGTGCTTTCAATGGCCCAATTCACGTTTTATAAAACCAAAAAAAAAAATTTTTAATGATTTATGAGTTAGACTCTCATCTTAAAGTATACTTATCCTTTTGCTTTTAATCATGAGATCATACATGAAGTTCCTTTTGTAAGAACGTTCATATATAGCAGTTTGATTTTGCCTTTGGCGATGCATGATTGTCAATATCAAACAATAACAAAGCCAACCCAAAACTTCGCATTTCAATAAAAGGGCTTTTGATCTCAAGCAAGTCTTCAAATAACTTATTATGTATTGGTCATAAGCCCAATATTCGCTATGTAAAATAAGTCCATTTTGCTTGCACCAAGAGAAATAATATAAGGGTTCAAGTTCTTTTTGCAAAATTATTCTATTAATTATGTTAATTAATAAATATTATTATTAAACCTTTTAAATATTGAAAACCCTAGCTTCTCATTATAGAAGTCGCCTCTCTCTTTTTACATATTATTTTATTTATTTTAAAAACTTCCTTTGTGCCACATCGAAGAGAAATTCGTTTAATTTTATGAGTGCCAGTGTCTATTCAATGAGATACTAAAATATCTCTTAAGGACAGTGTCTTTATCAAAGCGACTCAAATTATTTTGGAAAATACTCAATATTATGTTCACATAAGATGTGACTTGTGAGGTATTAATAATAATTTTTCTAGTTTAACATAGTAGCTTTTTTTTTTTTGTCATTCATCAAGATGAAGATACAAGGTCCGATCCAATAAAGGATGGAAGAAAAAGGGAGTCCACCAAGGGAACAAATAAACCTAAAAACACAACCCTAAACTCCCTAGAACATCATGAACCAGCGCCTCCATGAAGATATACCAACCTGGCAACATACCAGATGGCAGCAAGAACCGGCACCGAACGCTGGCAGAGGACGAACTTCACACAACTTGTAGGTAGTAAAATTTCACCCAAGCAACACACAAGGGTTGAAGAAATTAAACTACCCAAACAAAAACCAAAACAAATCTCAGCCAAACATACAACAAAGAAGAAGAAAAAATCATTAAGCCCAAACTCTCTAATCAAACTTGAGAGGATTTTCAAGAGTCTTCTTCAAAAGCTGTAGATCTGGAGGAAATTTGTTCCAACAAAACGCAGAAAACAAACAAACAGAAAAAAGAAACCTTCCCTAGTGGAAGGATGACTAAATGGTGTGGAAAACTAAAGGAGAGAGTGGGAGGTTTCAAACATGTCACTAAAATGGTACACAGAATGAAACGCCTCTCCAAACCTCCCCCTTACTGTTCCACCACCATCCAAAACCAGAAAACATAAAAAACAGAAAAAAGAGAAAAGGAGGGATTGTTGGTACTAAGCCGGAGCCGTCGCCGAAGATGAAGTCGAAGCCGCCGCCGGAGGCGCCATAAAAGACGCCGACCAACAGCCCCTCAAAGGAGCAAGAGACATCTCACGAACAAACCCTAACAGAGAGATAGGAGAAAAGCTGCGCAAAGAGAGAGAGAGCCTTATTTAAAAAATGTTCAACATAGTAGCTTACTAGAAACCATTTTATAAAGCTTTTGATCTTTTGGGCCTTAATTATATATGAGTGACAAATTCTAGCTCCATATAAACCATTTTGTTTTAGGCAACGAAACTATTTTAGCTCCATATTTATAAACTCTCACACAATTTTTATGTTGCCATTGAAGATGTAACTCCACTTTCCAACGTATTGACAAGCTCCAATTGTTTAAGTTTATGGACTTAATTAGATTTTCTCGGAAAAAAAGGAAGAAGAAAAATCCGTGCAGTTTATTAAATTCAATTTCATGAGCTCCAACGACAAAAATATTTTTTTTCAAAGACTTAAAATTTGGATTGATCATTTTAATTTTTGGATAAATTATACTTTGGTACCTGTAGTTTGGTCATATTTTATTTTGGTACTATGTGATTTAAAAAGTGACACTTTAGTACCCAATGATATTCTCCGTTAATATTTTGGTACCCTGAGCTTTAATTATGTTAGAAAATTAATGAAAATTGGGATTTTTAGAACCATTTTGTAATTTTAGCCATAACAATTTTTACAAAAATTACATATTGACCCCCAATATTTTTAGAAAATTACACACAGATCCCTAGATACATATTACTAAGGACTAAAAAATTATAAAAAAAATTTGGCACTATTTTGTAATTCTATCTTCTGTCCTATATTATTCAAAAATTATGTTTTGACCCCAAAATTTTTTATAGTTTTTATTTTAGTCCCTAGAAAATATGTATCCAAGGACCTATTTGTAACTTTTTGAGAATATTGGGGGTCAATATGTAATTTTTGTAAAAATTGTTATGATTAAAATTACCAAATAGTTCCAAAACTTCCAATTTTTGTTAATTTTCTAACAGAATTAAAATTCAGGGGTATCAAAGTGTTAACAGAGAATACTACAAGGTACCAAAGTGTCACTTTTAAAACCACAGGGTACCAAAGTGAATTTACCCTATTTTGTTTTTACTAAAATGATAAAACATTTCTCAACTTTAGTGATTGCATAAGAAAACCATTTACACCTTTGATTTTGTCCAAAAAAATGTCACTTTTGTTAAGTTTTTTTATCTAAAAATATTTATTTTTTAATTTTATGATTATTGTCAAATTTGACATAAAAAATTAGATAAAATTTCTAATGAAATGTATAATAAAAATATTAATAGTAGTAAAAATAATAAAAAATCTCATTTTTAATAAAAAGTTTCAATGCAAAATTAAAATAAAAAATACTGTTTTTATTTTTTCAAAGTTGAAATAAACTTTTATAAAAAAAAAATTTAAGTTAATTAAAAGTAGTTTCGTGTATTTTAAATATTTTTTTAACTAAGTAAATAAATACCAATTCATAAGAATTTATAAGGTGTGAGGTGTCCATTGATTTCATGACCATAGAATTTGTAAAGTTTTATTCTTTCTGGTTTGACCTTCCATGGTGGTTCAGACATCAAAATTCAATAGCCACCAATTTAAAGAGATGAAAAGTGAGAAACTTTTTAGGGAACAAATTAAAATCTAACGAATTTTTTTGCTAAAGTACAAGTATGAATCCTGGGATGTTGCTATGTAATCAATGTTGTCAACAAGTTGCAAATAAATACACACATACACTGCTTAATCGTTGAAATACAATTGCAAAAGTTAACAAAGTTTTGTGTAATTGGTAGATAAATAATTTCTTTAAATATACTATTCTGATTTAAATCAGCCTATTTGTATTAAAAAATTTATTAGTAGAAATAAAATTCACTTTATTGACTTTGACATTCGATTAAGGGATCCAATATGCTTCTTAAAAAGAATCCAATTGCAAAGTCAAATAAAACAACTTTTATTTATTTATTTTTGTAGCTTTTAGTGGATGTAGGTTGATTTCATAGTATTTGTTTGATTTGCTTTTAACAAGATTTAACATAAAGCAAGTATAGTGGGATATTTGCAGATAGAATTTAGAAAATAAGAATATAGTGGTACATCGTGCCCTAGTGACCGTGATGTCATATTGATAAGGAAAAAAAATAAAAAAAATGTGCTAGTAAATTTCTCAGACAAAACGATTTTATTAAAAAAAGTAAATTAAGATTCAATACCTGAAAGATTATCGAATTGACAACTTGATTTTTAAAAGATTAAAAATAAATAATTTAATCTATAAAAGATCAAATTAATATACTTTTAATCTTTTACATAAATTAAATAATATATCATTTTAATCTTTTAAACACACACCAAATCATTTAGATACATATAAACTCATATACAATAATATAGAGACATAAACAAAGATATACAAAGAATTTACACAAAGATGTCAAATATATATATTTACACAAAGAATTTTATAAATTCTAAAGATTAAAGAAAGGAAAGGAAAAGGTAGAAGAAAAAAAAAAAGCAGGCATTTATGCTCTATCCCATGTTTTTATCACCAAATATTAAAGAATTTTGGGTAGGAAAAGCAATAGGCAAGAGGGAGGTCCTTCTTCAAATGTATCAAATTCATTCATTAGGTTCATTCTTTAATTTCAGAATTCGAACTTTGAGCAAGTTGATTTTGTTGAAAAAATATCTTGAGGTACTTTGAATCTGAAAAACAATGGAAGCATCACTATATATGGCTAATTGGCTACCAAGATTCTTAGGAAGAGAATATTTATCAATGCAAAATGAAAATTTGTGATAATAGTGAAATCTTTTGGACTAATTTTATTGGATGAATGGAAATTAAATTTGAACAAATACTTTCTAGTTGCTAGACCAAGAATATATTTGTACTTCTTAGCTTTGGATTGTTTAGTTACGGAGAAGAGGACCTCAGAATTTAGAAATTAAAAAAATGCAAAATGAACAACCGGTTAGATAACTTAAACAAAAATAGTAGAGTAAATTACACTTTGGTATTATGTGGTTTGACCCTATTTTACTTTGGTATCCTGTGGTTTGAAACTTGGCACTTTGATACCCTGTGGTATTCTCCATTAACACTTTGGTACTCTTTGGAGCTATTTTGTAATTTTAACCATAATAAATTTTGCAAAAATTACATATTGACCACAAAATTTTTTAAAGTTTTCATTTTAGTCCCTAGATAATATGTATCCAAGGACCTATTTGTAACTTTTTGAAAATTTTTATGTAATATTTGCAAAATTTCTTATGGTTATAATTAAAAGAGCTCCAAAGGGTACCAAAGTGTTAATGGCGAATACCACAGGGTACCAAAGTGTCAGGTTTCAAACCACAGGGTACCAAAGTGAAATAGGGTCAAACCACAAGGTACCAAAGTGTAATTTACCCAAAATAATAATGGTCAAAACAATTGTAAAAATTGCTTAATCCTTTAGATAATGACATTTCAAACAATTTGATTTGATTTATACAACGTTCAAACTATTACCTAACTAAATCGTTCAAATCAAATTATTTATAATCGATTTGGTTCGATTTTGAATGCCCCTTGTCCGATATGGGTCCACTCTTGGTAGATTGAACCTAGTCAAATATAATTTAATAATAATTGTTATTATTGAATATATATTAATTAATTTAATTAATTAATTACTAATGGATAAATAACATGGGAAGTGACCTGGGAGAGTTTTATAGAAAAATATCTTTTAGATTTTACTTTTAATTTTGAAAAGATATTATGATAACTATCCAGTATGCCTAAATCTTTACACGCCTATTTGCATGTATAATTGTATATCATGAATGCAAAGCCACTAGTATTACTACATTAAGTGAAAAAATGAGGACCATAGCATTCAACTAAAATATGATACAAAGTAATAATCTATTGAACAAAATAACATATGAATGACATTCTTTTCGCCATAAAACTCATATCAAACTTGACCATTGCATTGGCCCAAAAAGAAAAAACTTAACCATTGCAAATAACTAAGCAAGAACACAGTTTTTGGGCTTAACATGATTCATTTCTTAATAACAAGTCTATACCCAAAATCTAAAACTAAAACACAGGCCCAATTATGACTTGCAGCCCACACACAGATTTAATTAACCATAATACAAGGACATGAATAAATTAAAAACATTGGATTTTTTTTCGGCCTGGAAAGAAAACTTAGGAAGGTTACTTATATTTATTTCCCTAAACTGAGACTTATAAGTTATAACAAAATTAATACACAAGTTTTAATATGTAAATAAATGGTTAGTCTATAATGCAACTTATTGCATCCATACAACAAATGAGGTGGCTCAATACAGATTTTTATTGATTCAAAAAATTAATTTTTTATATTATTTATCATCATTAAATTTCTTGAAAAATAAAGATTATGCCACTCTCACTTGTTTTATGATGCAAAAAATTGCATCATAAAATCACCCGTAAAACAAAAACGCTCCATGAACCTTAGACTAAAGTAGATAAAAGTATTTGTTGGATCCTTACATTTGAGACCAGATTCAGTTTGGTCCATTATATGAGTCAATTTCATTATATCATTAGAATTTCTTACAAAACATCTTGTCAATTTTTAATTTTTGACATTTGAAATTTTAAATTAATTTATCTCATTTTATTGACTATTATTTTACATATTACTAATATTTTAATGATTTATTTTTGTAAAATTATTACTTAAAACATTTGGTGTAATTTTCTAAAATTATAATTTTTCTACAAAACGATATCATCAAATTTTACTAAAAAGTTTATCTAAATATTTGACAATAAAAAACTTATTACTATGTCAAGATATGTTAAATAATTTAATTAAGAAATCATATGATAAAAGTATTAGGACAAAACTCAAAAGTGAATCACTTTAAACATATAAATAATGAAATTAACTCAAATAAAATTTAAAAGACAAAATTGAATCTGACCTAAATGTAATGGACTAGAATTTGACTTGTTATCTAAAATAAGAACCCTAAAATTTGGTTAAAAAATAATTGCAACAGGTTACCTCCTTACTTTCACAATCTTTACATATCAAAATTTATTTTGTTTGAATCATGTGTTTTTTCGATCCATTCATTTTATTGGTCTAGTGGAGAACTAATCCCATTTAAATTAGGTAAAATCATAAGAGGAGAATTAATCCTATTTAAATTGGGTGAAAACTGAAATCAAAAGAGACAAAATTCTTCCATCAAGCATTTAACACAATTACATCCTCAAATCTTCTCAGAAATAAAATTCTTCCATCAAGTATTTAATACAATTACATTCTCAAATCTCTGGAACTGAAAACTTTCCGGGAATTGATCAATGCACTCATATTGACATTAAACTAGTATGAAAACAATTATTTTATCTAGGTTATAAGATATTTTTCCTGGACATTGAATGTAAGTGAAACAATTTTTTTGTTCAACCCAAAAAGTGTTATAGGCTACTGCCCTTAGATTAGGGCAAAAAGTAGCTATGGACCATCCTAATCTTCCCATCTTGGACAGCAAGATCAACCTGTTCACCAATTGCCATTACATAGTTTAAAATTCAAGCTCCATCAGAAAAACTGGAAAAAAGCTAAGCATCATCCACATAAAGCCTAGTTGTAGTTTTTTACAGGGTTTTTTTTTTCAATAGGAGCAAAATGATAAACACTCTTGGAGTTGGACCCAGATCAGATTGTTGCTATTTCTAAAAATTCAGGACCAAAATGAGAAAAAGAAAAAGTCTTTCTAGTGTATGCATGCACAAATACAGAAAGAAAACAGGAACTATACAGTGCTTACATAATGCCATAACCAAAACTTCTCTCGATTGCTTGGCATCGGTTAACCTTGACACTAGCCGTGTCACAAAATTCTCTGGCTTTAAGCGAAAAGAGGAGAAGCAGAAGGCCGGGGATAAGCAGTCTTTACGGGTGCATCTTCTGATCTATCTTTGAGGGATGTAGGAATGCCCTTTGGATGGCTATGACTGGAACCTTGTGGTCGATGCTCTTTCTTATCGGCACTCTTTGGCGTGTCCTTCGAGTCCTGAAGCTGCTCCAATGCTCTTACTACCTCATCCATGTTTGGCCGGAATTTAGGATCCATGGCAAGACACTGAAAAGCAAGGGCTGCTGCCCTTTGAGCTCTACTTGAGGAATACTGGCCTCCGAGACGGGTATCCATAACACGAAAAGATCGACGCTTGTTAGATAGGTAAGGTTTTGCCCACTGAACAAGATTATGCTCTCCAGATGGCCGGTTCTTGTCTATGGCTCGTCTTCCGGATAACATTTCCAGAAGAACTACTCCAAAACTGTATACATCACTCTTGGTAGTGAGGTGCCCTAGCAAAAATGAAGAAGAAAAAATTACTTAGTAACAAAATCATAAAATGCATCTTTTCCTTGTTACATAGTAACATAAAACTCTATAGTACAAATTAAGCGAAATCACAGTAGATGAAAAAGAACTCTAGATAAAATATTAAACAGAAATTTATGTGGATAGAAGGATGAATTTGTGAGAAGTCATCCCTAGAAAAGTCATGCCGGGGATTCTTGATTATCAGTATCTTGAAAAAACGTGAAGAATTTAGTCACAATTTCTGGGTACTACAGTAAATGTAATGGTGCTTCATGATATTTTTAGACAAGATTGGACAAACAGCAGACATTTTACCTGTTTCTAGATACTCGGGTGCCGCATATCCGTGGGTTCCCATCACCCTAGTTGAGACATGGCTCTTATCACCAGTTGGCCCATCTCTGGCCAACCCAAAGTCAGAAAGTTTGGCATTATAATTCTGCAAAGCAGACAACAGAGCAGCATAGCAATTAAATACTAAATCCATCATATACAGCCATAATAACCGAGACTCGTCATGGTTAGAACTTAGAATCAAATACATACAGTGTCAAGAAGGATATTAGAAGTCTTGAAGTCACGGTATATGACTTTGGGTTCTGTACTATGGAGAAATGCAAGACCTCTAGCAGCGCCAAGGGCTATTTTCATTCTCAAGCTCCAAGAAAGTGGCTGAAAATGAGAACCTCCTACATAAACAACAATTTCGGGCAACATAAGTAATAAAGTATAGGTTATTTTTGAATATTGATATGTGACCACCACAAAGGTACTAACTTCTGAACAGATGGTTCTCGACACTGCCCTTAGACATAAATTCATAAGCTAGAAGCCGGTGCTCGTCTTCCAAGCAGTACCCTATCAATTTGACAAGATTAGGATGTTGCAGTTGACCGAGGTAGTTGATTTCAGCCTGAGTCAAAACAATACCAAACAAGAAGAAAACTAACTACTCAGCAATCCATTTTAAAATCAACCAAACTTTGGTAATTCATAATCTAGTTCATCCAAAGGGAAAAATTTATGCCATGGGATTTGGCTAATAAAGCTGACAAATAGAACTCCATAAGAATTCTAAAAACTAGCAATTGCAAATTATTCATTGATGTAGAATGACTAAACCCAAGAAACCACTTGAAAGCAAGAACAAAGGAAAAAATCCATGATCTACATTGGAAAGGGAAACCAAATGAGAATCTAGAAAAGGAATTTTACTGACCAGCCATTCCTTGTGACCCTGGAAACCATGTTGGTTAAGCCTCTTCACGGCGATCACAATGCCTGTTCCCGGCTTGGTAGCAACAAGGGAGTGCTCGTCAATCCACCCCTTAAAAACTGAACCAAATCCGCCTTCTCCTAAGATACTGTCAGGGCGAAAATTCCTTGTGGCTGTTTTGAGATCGCTGTAGCTGAAGCTCTTCAAATTGGCAGATTGTAAGATCTCGCCCTCGCTCCGAGGAGTTATCGGTATGGAAGAGGATGAGTTCCTGCTACTTGAGCTAATGTCACAACCATCCCTGCTCACACTTCTTGAAGTGGATCCTGTATAAATCCCAACAAAAAACATTACAAAGAGATTCATCAATCAACCATCGTTAGCCTTAAATAAGAAACAATTTTCCAACAGAAACCCCCAAATAATCATTCTCTTTTGGTTTACAAGAAATTCACTTAAAAATCATATAGCAGTTACACAAAAGAATTTGTTTTATTGAAAACAAACACAGGTTAGTTGAAGTAGTAAGTGGCTAGAAATCGCTTTAATAAGGTCTCGTCCCAAGTTCAAGACCTTATATATGCAGTTATCCTTTTTGGAAGATTCTCACCATAGTCAGGTGAAGAAAAAAATGTCCTATTGAAAGAACAGGGCTGATTTCACAGTTAGATCCCTATCTAGAGTTAAGACATCCAATGGGTCGACCAAACTAAACAGGATTATCTTGAAGCTCAGATCATCATATCAGAAAAGATATAACAAGCTTTAGTTTGCAAAGCTCTGAAAATAAAATACCCAAAATCTCCAAGAAATTAAGTTAACCAATGACTTTAAGCTTGAAACATAAATCTAGAGAAACCATAGCCCATTAGTGTATAACGAGGAAACAAGCAGAAGAATCAAGTCAAGCAGAAGCTGAAAAGAGATATTAGCAATGAATGACCTGTACTGGAAGGGCTCACTGCCTTAATCCGATTGCTCCAGCAAGCACCCATCAACAAAAACCAAACTAAAAACCAAGATTCACGGTTGAATCTGTCAGAAGAGAGCAAGCAAAACATCAAAACCCAGAAGATCAAGCCAGATTTTGCAGGCAAGCAAAAGCAAAAACAAAAAAAACCCCAAAAAAAGAAACAACAAATTTGAGAAATGAGAGACAAACCCACTTTGGCCGAGGCAGATCCTCGTGATTGCGCAATGAGAATCGGAGATTTGAAGAAGAACTTTTTGATTTTTCCAACTTTTGATGATACGGGTTTGGATGAGAAGGGTCTTAAAGCGAAAAAGTGAAAAAAAAAANAAAAAAAAAAAAAAAAAAAAAAAAAAAAGGGTCTTTGCTCTCTTTGCTAATGGAGGCTTTTGGGTAGCCTTTTTGGACCTTTAGGCAAAGCAAGAGAGAAGTAGTAGATGATGGTTGACTCTTCAAAACTTTTCTTTCTTCTTTTGTCTTATTACCCCTAACAAACACACACCAATGCAGAGAATATATTAGCTAAATTATTCACTCATCATTAAAATAATATGGAGTTGTTCATTAAAATAAAGTATTCTTGATATAGATGGCAGATTTTACAATCTTGAGCTTAATAATTGCTCCTGCTGCTTCTTCTTTTTTTGGGTCAAGGGTCTTAATAAATTAATATTAGTAAAAAAAATTTATTAGTGAAGTTTTAAACTTTCAAGTTAATTTGGTCTAGGTTAAACTAAATAATTGTGCAAACATATAATACACACTTTTATAGTTGAACCCACTTTAACAAGTTTATTTTTTTTCCTATGGTAGTATATGTTTATGGGCTTATGAGTGTCTTGGTCCATTAATTAGCATTAAAATCAAAATAAAACTTGCTAAAAAAAGGATTCTTTTTCAAAAGGAAATTTTATTTTTGTAAACAAATGAAAAATATAAAATATAAAAGAGCCGTTATATTAATTAGTTAAAGAAAAACATCTAGTTACTAATTTAATTTTGGAATGTTGGGTGTCATTAATTTAGTACTAGTCTTTTATTTTAGCCTTGACCTTAATTCAATCAAAACTAAACAATTAATGACAACAAATTTTTCTTGCACTCTTTATCATACTAATATAATGGTTGGATTAATTATGCAACCATTACTCTTCTTTTTATTCATTTTTTAATGTAAAAAAATATTTTTGTTTGAAATGTAGCAAACAATTAATTTGGTATTTTTTGAAACATCCCCCCTAAAAAATGAGAGAGAACATACAATTTGCTTCCTGAAATTACATCGAATAAATTAATTATTTTTTGAATAATCAAAATATTTACTCAGTCTCTGAATTATTGTAATTGTTAACGATTTAATCCTTGGGTCAAATTCAGGGACCAAAAGATACAAACTCAATACAAATTCAATGCCCAAATTAGTTCAAATGCATTGACCAAATAATATTAATTTAATACAAATTCAGATACCAAAAAGTATAAAATTAGTACAAAATCAAGGACCAAATAGTTAATAATTGAAATCAGGGATCAAATCGAATATTTCAACTATTCAAGAGACTAATTAGTTAACTAAGTGTAAATTCAATAACTAAATAATAAGTTTTTTTTTAAAAAAAAAAAGTTAAGGAAATAGTCTTAAGGAACCTTGGATTTGATTTTTTATATAGATGTGTTCTGAAGATTTGGTAATCTGCCACGTCATTATTCAATTCTTGTTGGAAGCTGGATGGATTGAAATGATATCGAATAATTAGGAAGTTTGATAGAAATTAATATTATATATAATTTAAATATAATAAATTTATGATTTATGATGATAAGTCCGAGTGAGGAAGGTTCATCAATTTGAGCATGTGAGTGAATGCTATGTATAATATTTGTGAATAAACATCATCATGTGGAAGATTGAATGAATGAATCAATCATTGATTTTTTTTTAAAAAAAATATTTGTACATATTCTCACTAATTAATGAAGGAGTTAGAAGAATGATTAGTCAAGAACGTAAGGGATGGTTAGCTTTTTAAAATTTGGATAGTCATTATAATAAGGACAAAGATTAGTGAGAATATGTACAAATAATTTTCAAGAGAGAGAAAGAGAGACATGTGATTGTTGACCAAAGTCTTTTTAGAGCAGAGAATATTAAGTGTTATTGATATAGGTCTCTTTTACTAAGTCCAGCCTTTTAGAATTTAGATTTGGTCATCATTTCTAGAGGCCCTAAAATTTTCTCTTTTATTAAAAATTAATAATTAGGTTAACCAAATTTTATATATTGGTAACTTATTTACTCCTAGGGTTTGCAATTGATTTTTATTTTTTATGTTAATTATATTATAGTTTTTATTCTAGTTCCTCTAATTGTTAATTATATTATCTTTTTCTAGAGGTGAACCTGTAATTAAATGGCAAAATCCTGGTTTTTCCATTATTAATAGAATAATTATACTTTTGCCCTTCAGTAATAGAATAATTATAGTTTGACTCCATTCTATTTAATGCTATTTAGTGCATCTTCCGCTCTCCAACTGTATTGATGGGCTCTGCAGCCCTATCCATTCTAAATTTCACACTAAATATTATTTTTGTTGCATTTTTGTCTGATTCTCGACAAAAAAGAAATTTTATGATAATAAAAAGATAAAAATATTATTTTCGTCTTTAAACTTTACATCAATTTTTAATTTTACCCTCAATGTTTGTTTACTATTAATTTTCTCACTAAATTTGCATATTTTGATCAATTTTATCTTTTTCTCTAACTTTAGTCAAATATTAACAACAGATTTTACGTGGTTAATAACATATAATGTAAAATTAATAAAAAAAAAACTTAAATAATAACACAGATTGAAAAGCATGGTGGAATTTGTTATTAATTTATTAAAAAAATTAGCCAAATAAACTAACCAAAATATAAAACTTTAAAGATAAAAGTGACAGTAAACAAATATTAATAACAAGCTCACAAAGATTGATCCAGTTAGTAAGGAGTTAACACATAATCCACAAGGTCGTGATTTCGAATCCCGCTGCCCATGTAAGGGCCTTGTTGGTAAGCGATCTACAAGTACCTCTGTATGCGCTCATAGAGCGTGAAGGTATGTCTTGGCCTTAGTGAACCCTCGGAGCCCAACTCACTTAAACTTTTATCAACAAAACTAAAAATTGATGTAAAATTTAAGAAAAAAAAGCCTTTAAAATATGTTTTTTTACGAGTTACTCTTCATCACAGGTTGTGTTTAAAACTCTCATCATTTTTGCTATTATTCATCATTCCATCCAATACTCCAAAATCAATTCGTACAAAAAAGAAAGAAAGAGAGAGAGAAAGGGGTGAGAGAGAGGGGGGGGGGGGGAAGGGACAAATGCAAGTGAAAGAACATGGTACTAAAGTGAAATTGGTTCAAAGAATAGGGTACCAAAATGTTACATTTGAAAGAACAGGGTACCAAAATGACATTTTTGAAAGAACATGGTATCAAAGTGTCACCTTTGAAATAACATGGTACCAAAGTGGAATTGGCTTATAGAACTGGGTACCAAAATGAAATTTACCAAAAAAAAATGATATATTTATAAAAATATTTGAAGTTAACCAAAACTTGAAGTTAAAAATACATTTATAGATACTTCATCATGATTAAGTAACATGCCAGGCCAAAAAAATAATTAAAAATGATTGAGTTACATAAATTTTATGATAATCTTTTGTTTATATAAAATTTAGAAATTTTGTTAGAGTATCATTAAATATATGAAAAAATTATAAAAATATAAATATTTTATACATATTTAAGTAATTAATAATGTGTTTAGATTTAAATTTTTTTTTCCTATTCTCAATGGTGATAAATAAAAATATTTCTTATATAAAATAATTCATTACAACTTTTTAATATTTGAGTATATATGATGTAGATACGAGGATTCATTTATATGTTGGTGAGAACTAGGGGTGTTTAAAACTGAACCAAACTAATTGATCAAACCAAACCAAATCGAAGGTGAAGAGCGGTTTGGTTTGGTTTGGACGCCGCACAAACCCAACCAAACCGCAAACTGCCAAAATTCTTATTTACTTATATATATATATATATATATATACAATATTCAACATTAAGAAGATATTTACAAGTTTGGAAATATTTGCACTTTTATATATATATATATATTTGTAAGTTAAAAGTTGTTATATACTAATGATCTTTGTCAAGAAGTAGAATATCATTTTGTCATTTATAACAGAATGAGAATATTATTACATTACATAACATATTGTAATGCACCATGAGTGGTTATACATCTTACTACATTATATAAAATTGAGTTAGTTTATACAATATAAAACATACCATATTTGAAGAACTTATTGTGATATTTAGTTAGAGGAAGAAATATATATTGGTAAACTACAATTCTAATTTCAACTAATTATTATTTATAAAAATTATTTTATATTAAAATGATAATATTTATTTTTTTATTAGTATATTAGTAAGTTATGAGAATAATATATATTTTATTTATTAGTATATTAGTCACAAAACTGACAATAATTACTTTCAAACTGCTCAACTGCCCAAATCTCTTTTTATTGATTTGGTTTGGTTTGATTTTGATGAATGAAATCAATTAACGGTTCAGTTTAAAAAATCACTTCAAACCGCTCAAATCGTCCGACGAACATCCCTCGTGAGAACATTCCATTTTGTTTGGGTTTTTTTTCTATAAATATATTGATCTTTAGTCATTTTTTTAAATAGGAAAATGTAGCATAATATTCATGAGTCATGACTTAAAAATTTCAAATTAAATCGATTTTGATTGTAAAATTAAATTTGATAAAAGTAATTCTTAATTTAACTATTAATTTAAGACAAATTAAAATTTAATTTAGGAATGAAGAACTTTGGAATAACATGATTAAAGGCCCAACAAATCAACCAAATGGGCTAAAGCCCATGTTTCCGTAATACGGTAATAGTAACACTGCATCTCCTTCCCGCTTCATAGCTTCCTTCATCGTCTCTCTCGTGGGTTTTTGCTTGCCGTAATCAGAAAACCTTATATGTATATGTTAATTCATTACTCTTGCAATTTGTTTTGAGTTAGGGATGGCAACGGATAGGATATCCGTGTTTTTTCCACTATCCATATCCGTATCCGTTTATCCTATCTAATATCCGTATCCTATCCGTATCCGATAAATTAACATCTGTATCCGCACCCTATCCGATATTCGGTATCCGACGGATACCCGAAATATCCGAAAAAATATGGGTATAGGATAGGATATCCTATTTTATAAATCGGATATACCGGGTATCGATATCCATTATCCGCCAACTAATATAATTAAATGAAATTATTATTTATTTACATTTAAAATTTATTTTTTTTAAATAAAAAATGAAATATAGAATAACTAAAAATGATTATATAAAAAATATATATAAATCTAATTAATTAAATTTAAATATTTTTATATAAAATATTAAATTAGATGTAAAATATAAAAATTAAATAAGTAATAGGGTATCGGATATCGGATACCCTAAATATCCGTTCATTTCGGACGGATATAGGGTATCCAAGGACAATATCCGTATCCGACTAATATCCGAAAAAAAATTAATTTTCACTATCCGTATCCTATCCTATATCCGACGGATATCGGATATTTTTTCGGACGGATACGGACGGATATCCTAACTTAGGATATAAATTGCCATCCCTAGTTGTAACTCTGGCATCTTTTAATAATTTGTTATTTCAATCAAATAAATGTCTTACATGTTTGATTAGGATGATGAATAATGGGGTGAGAATATGATATGGTCATATGGATATGTATATGTTAATTCGTCCTTAATCACAGACTCAATGCTATCTTTTGATTGGTTTTGTTGTGTTTGTGGTCGGGGGAGTTTTACCTGATTTATCGGGAGGAAACCTGTACGTCTCCTACCATGAACCACAAAATCAGTTTAGACTGATGACCATTTTCTTATGCCTTATAAAGGAGAGAGGTTCATTGATTGCAAGAAAGATATTTTTTTGTGATCTTGAGGGAATGAGATAGGCACCCTGATTTGGGGAGAGATATCTTCCCGCGATATTTTACGTTTAATGCTGATTGGTGTGGAAAGATATTGGTTTCCATTAAAGATAATCGAATCACCAATTCTTGATATTATTTAGAAGATATTTATATTTAAAATAATTAATATTTATTTATATATTTACGATATCATCTGTTGATTGAATCGATGAACTCGTGACTTGAAGTTCTTTACGGGTCACTCTCCGAACTAAATTTAATAACATTGCCTTTTCTCTTCTAGCTTTTATGCATGGCTTTCTTCCAAAATGTCCATTGCTTCATTATGTTCCGACATCTCAGAAGGACTTGTTGCGATCCTCGCTTCTCACATCTCTGGTCGCCTGTCTCCCACATCTATCTTCCATTTTCATAGACATCTCTAGTCGCCTTTCTCCACATCTATATTTAAGAAGATTAGAAGATGAAATGCTCTTAGTATTTTGAATTAATGGTTTGAAACTATTATTAATTTCAATCTAGTTTTTTTTTTCATGCCAAGCAAATGCCGGTGAATGTATACTAAATAAGTAAATAGAATTGACAAGTACAGTTATTAGCATTTACTTTCAATAATAAAAAAATGAAGAAAACAAGAGGTATCATTCAAGGAAGATGCCAAGCCTAATTTGGAGTTGGATTTTTCAAAACACAAAAAATGATTAACATATACCGGTGCTTAATTTATGGGTCAAGCCTAACCCACATATTTTTTTTGCGTTAGAGTAGATACTATATATTTCTTTCAGTAACTCATTTTAGCAGTTCTTTTTAAGATAAGGTGTGTTTATGTTTCTTAAAATGAAAAATTTGTGATGCTAAACAAGTTGCTTACATAAATTGTTTCAGTGGGAGGAGGGGAGGGGAGAACCTTTTTTGCTCTATAAGAGAGAAAATTTCATATTTTTAAGTATTCTATAAAAAATGATTACAAACTCAAGTCATTACAAATTTCATCAAAGGAAAAGAAAATGAAAAGGTGATATAAATATATATGGTGTGAGGTTCAAATCGTCAAATTGCCTTCTGTCTTTGATACATTTCATAGAAGGACCCTGTTGGGAAATTACAGAGCGCCGCGCAGCGAAAGCAAAAATAAAAATTAAAAACAAACCAGGCGCACCCCTGTGATTTCTTGCCAGGATCCGCTATATGAGTCTATATTAGAAGAAGGAATAGAATTTTACCCAAATCAATCGGTAGCTTTCAAGTCTGCGATGCTAAGAAGTCCACTCCAAGTGTGCTTCCTCTGCCGGTGATCCACACGAATAGTTTTGGAGATGCCCAGGTGCTAGCCTCCTTCACTTCTTCCCAAGTGAATATGGGACTTCTATCTACGTTCTTGAATTTCAAGAACAATTCTTGAATTCAAGAAAAGGTGGGGCCTCAAGCTTCTCACACAAACCCTAAACCCTTTAGGTTTATGCGTGCCTTTCTCTCTCTAGAAAATAATCGGCCTCCTCTCTCTCTAAGATGATGGTCGACTTCTCACTCTAGAGAATTAGGTCAGAGTCGATTTTTTCTCTTACTCACCAAAAGCCTTAGCCAAGTCGACTTTAGCTACTCAATTTATAGAGTTTGGGGAGTTTGATAATTATAATTAGGGAATCCCTAAATTAGTGGATTATCAAATTATAAAATTATGAGATTACAATAATATCACAATTTTAGGATTTGAATTCTTAATTAAAATATTACCATAATATCTTAATTTAAATTCAAAATGCAATCTTTGAGAATCAAAATGCAAGATCAAATCTTGCCCTTAGTCCCACAAGTCATGCGCCATCTCCCTCTCCTTTTTGAAGGAATTTAATAAATCAAAATAACAATCCTAATTCTTAGGAAGTTATAACCAACTTATTATCTTCCAACAATATTGAATTAAAATATTACCCTAATATCTTTAATTCAAATTTTGAATCTTGAAATCAAAATCAAATCTTGAATTCAAATTCATGACTTTAATTAACAAAACATTTCCATTAATTAAAATCCCTTATATGAGGCGCCAACCTCCATCTTGTTATCCCCAAATATTAGTGAATTTAATAAATCAATAATCTCCTAACTTTTAGGAATCTTATCCAATTTATTATTCCCTAATATTATAAACAAGAATATAATTGTAAATAGATTAATTCTATTATCTATTTAACAATTAATATATTTAAACTTGTCCAACAAATTTAAATATCATATATGTAGATATTTATTTAAGACAAGATTTCATGTCCTAAGACATTCAACTATGTCTTAAATTGTGTCACTAAAGTGACCCACGAATTAACCCTAATTCGTGTCCCAGTGCGGCATCTTGATCCTGCTCATGTGTGACCCAGCAGGCCTCACGTGAAGTTGGCAGCAAGTTATCTCTATGACCCACAAGTCGAGAGCGGACTCTAGCAAGCCATCACGACTACCCAAAACACTTGAGTTATCGCTTTAACGCCAAAACGACTTAACCTAAGTAACACCTTGACATGATCCCTATTGTCACACGATATCTTGGTTCTGGATAAGGCACGGGAAAGTCATCCTTAATCCAAACCACAACTTTCTCGATTCCCTGAGTTAGTCTCATTTCTTTGTATGTCCATACATTCCTTGGACAGACTCATCGAGGACGCCAGTTAGATATCTCTCATCTTTCATGAGGGAAAAAATTCCATCTTGGTCAACCACATTCCTCAGCACGGTAAACAACCAAACCCGTACCTAGCCTGTATGGCTACTTTGCTACGGGCAACGTTGGACTGGGCCAAAGTTTGACATCTACAACGCCGGAATAGTCAAGACCTTAGGTCTAAGGGCATCTTGACAAGAGTACAGGAGAGACTCGCTTATGACTAAAACTCATGCAGGACTCTCCGGGTCGGTCCAACAACTTGTAACCCTTACATTATTGCACCATGACACTCGTAAAGCATCTAGTGCATGTATCTCCGATCCATACACCGAGGTCATGCTGGTCTTGGTTCATTCTCGCTCCCACGAGAACAATCGACCAGGGACAATTTAGATTAATTATCTCATAATTAATCAAGGACGCTATCATAGTAAACATGCTAATAATATGATAACAACATAATTTATCTTCTATAAATTAATCAAAATGTTCAAAACATTTACATAAAATGATTGGTCTTAGGGCACAATCTCCAACCGACCCAACCCAATTGCTCAATATTTTTAATCAATGGCAAAAAGGTCCTAAATTAGATACTTTATTACAGAACAATATAGAATGTGCAGTAGCAAGGCAATATTTGAAAGTGGGATTCAATTATTTCTTCCTCTTTGCCAAAATCATGAACCCTAGCTTCCAAATTCCATCAACTTCTCATTGAGTACTAGTCCTAAAAGTTTTCACATTAGATTGACTCTATCAAAGTAGGAAATTTTGTTTTTGTCGAAATCAAAGTAGGAAATTAGAATGCTTACTTGCCACGTTTTTGTTTGATGGGCTTAAGTGGATTCGATCCAAACAAAAAAGGCAAGAGTTTTCTATTTTGGCCTGAAAAAAAGGCAAGAGTTTGAGTGGGCTGGCCCATTTACATTTTATTATAATTTTTTATTATAAAATAAATGTAAGAATAATTCATATTTTGGTATTACATCACTTAGTCTAATCCAAGCTGCTAATTCGTAATTAAAAAGTTTATTTTTAAATGCTTTTATGGAAATCACTGTTTATAAAATTCTAGTACTATTATTAAGGGTGTTCAGCGGTTCAGTCTAACTTACTAAAACAACCCAACTTACAAGTTTGGTTTGGGTTAGCAGGTTGGTTTGATTTGAAAACTCTCATCCTGCAGTAATTTGGGTTGAACTGTGAGTTTATAATTATGAGTCTGCTCGACTCTATTCAACCCAATCCATTGTTTACGATCATTGTTTTTATTATACTCCCAAATAATGGAATGATTTATCTAACCCAGTTTATAATCTCATACTTTGCCACCCATTGATGACTAACACACCCTACTCTCACTAAAACTCTAAATCAAGTCCTTAGTAAGAAGTAAGAACTAATGTAATTGAAAACAATAATATCCTTATACAAAATTGGCTATATTTCATAAAGTATGAACTATTTTGTAATTCTTGTAAAATTATGGGGGCTAAAATTTAATAATAAAATAGGTACTTCTTTGTTCTAAACAAAATTTATAATAATCTATTTCTTTTCTTATTTTAGACAATTTTATAATTAAAAAAAATTAAGACCAAAATATACATATAGCTAAATGATATTGATGACTAGGTCATTGGGTTACAATTACAATATTTATTATCTTTAGATAATTTGAAAAGTCAAGATTGTGCCACTTCTCTAATTATATGAATGCCACTTGTAGCATTATAGGCTAATCATACAAGTGTATTATTGTGAACTTCATATTTAAACTAACTATGAGATGAGATGAGATGAGATATGAGATCTGTACTTTTGCAAAAATTTTGTTCTAGCTTGTGAAGAGAAAAAAACTCATTTAATACCTTACTGGTTAATGGTTATTATGATGAAGTTCATTTTGTAAAATAAATGATTGCAGAAACCCAAAATGGTCATGGAATGAAGATGTCTCATGCAAGAATTGCTGGGAAATCGCCACGGATGTAAAAGCAACGGAAGCGTGTGTAAAACAAAAATTTAAACCATACATAGCGATTTCTTTCCCAATAGATCCGCTATATGAATCTGTATCGGTGTAAGGTCAAGAATTTACCCAAGTCGATGGCTGTTCTTTGTGTTTACGAATTTGAGGAGTCCACTCCGAGTGTGCTCCCTCCACCGGTGATCCACACGAACAGTTTGGTAGATGCCTAGGTGCTAGCCACGTTTACTTCTCCAAGCAAACCGGGAGCCTTATCTACGGTGTTCTTGGATTCAAGAACGCTTCTCAAACTCCAAGATAGATGGCGCCTTAGATCAAGAATGGTGTTCTTGATCTCACACACAACTCAACTCACAAAACCTAAAACAATTCTAGGGTTTGCGCCACTTTCTCTCTCTAGAAAGACTAGGGTTGTGTTTTCTCTCACAAACTTTCACCAAGACTCAAAACACTTTTGGACTTGTGAACTTTTGTTGGCTAAGTCGAAAATCCCAAGGTATGAGAGTCATTATATTTAGTCGACTTTAGGCCTTCTCATATATATAGGGTTTAGGCTTTGATAATTATAATTAGGGTTTCCCAAAATTAAACAATTATCAAATTATTAAATCATGAGATTACATTAATATCATGATTTTAGGACTTGAATTCCTAATTATAATATTACCTTAATATTATAATTTGGATCCAAATGCAATCTTGGAAAATCAATTTGGAAGATCAAATCTTCCCAAAAGATACACTCCCCATGCGCCAAGTCCCCTTTGGATTTGTTGGAAATTAATAAACTAAAATAACAAACCTAACAATTAGGTAGTTATAACTAATTTGTTATTTTCCAACAATATTGATTTAAGATATTACCCTAATATCT
>QANZ01028759.1:382001-411184 GCA_003254925.1 Chamaecrista fasciculata | reverse complement strand
ACCCGTACTTAGCCCTTATGGCTACCCTGCTACGGGCAACGTTAGACTAAGCCAAAGTCTGACAACTACAACGCCGGAATGATGAAGACCTCAGGTCTTGAGGGCATCGTGACAGGTGTACCAGGAGAAACTAGCTAATGACTTAAACCATGTAGGATTCTCCGGGTCAGTCCAGCAACTCGTAACTCCTTACGTAATTGCACCATGACTCTCGTGACAGCATCTAGTGCATGCATCCCTATGCACCGAGGTCATGTTGGTCTTAGTTCAATTCAAGTTCCCACTCAAATGATCGACCTGGGACAGCTTTAGATTAATTATCTTATAATTAATCACGGACTGTTATCACAGTAAACATGCTAATAATGTGATAACCATTAATTTATCTCTATAAATTAATTGATATGTTCACAACATATCTATGAGGTGATTGGCCCTAGGGCATAATCTCCATCAAGAATAACACAACCCATTATGAATGAGAAGAATCTTAACACAAAGTAATAAAGTAAAAAATTTGAAATAGGATATGCAGGAAATGGGGAACGGATCCTAGTTTGTAACTGTGAATTATAATCTGGTCCATTTATTTCATCAAAGCTCCTCATGTTGCCATGTGTCTTGTCTAGTTTTTTTTTTTCCTTCCTTCATTCCGTCAAATTAAACACACCATCTCTACACTCAATTCACACACTGATACTCACAAACAAGTTCAGATTTCATGGAGACTTCAATTTTGGAGGCAAATTCTGCATTTTATATAAGCAAAAGGACCGAACTAAAATTTTGAGAGAAGAGACCAAACTCATGTTTAGAGTATTATTTGATCTTGTTTGTCCATGACTCCAACTAGATAACAAATTAACTCGTCAAGAGTAATTCATTTAACTTTAGTGTTAGGATTTAAAGATCTCCCAACAACCGTCGAGAGATTAAACAAAGTAAAGAGAAACACAGAATAAAAAGAAGAGATGAACACAAAAAATTAACCTAAGCCCATGGATTACTAATATATTTATAGGCATCTCAAACCCTAGATCCCCAAGGATTACTTAACTTAAGCCCAATAGACCCAAATACTTAATTCCTTAGCCACCAAGAATTATACCCGAAAATATATGGTAACTAACTCAAATACAAGTCACCTAAATGATTATACAAGATTTCCCAAATCTCAATCAAATAAGATTACAATCTTTTACATTTAGCTCCAATTTTATTATATTCGGACTTGCAATCAGAGAGACAGGATCAACTTCATAAAACAAATTACACATTTTTTAGTCTGATGTCATGTCTGATTTGATATCGTTTGTCGATAACTCAAATTAGAAAGAAAAAAACATGTCAGGAATAATGTGCAATTCTAATTTTGTCACAATTAAATTGAAAAGAAGAAAAATATGATCAGATTTAGTAATTATAAAAATAGCCACCATTGAGCTCATTTCATCCACACGAACAAGACAACGAAAAAGAGAAAACTTGAAACTCACCTTGCTTTGTTGTTTTAGGTTTCCCTTTTACATAATGAAGAATGAAAAAAGAAAATTCTCTCCATTGTTTTCATCTCATCCCTCAAAATTTAGAACTCCTCCAAAATTGATTCCTCGATGAAATCTAAATTCTGTAAGCATCTCTGTGTCTGTGTGTGAATTGGGTGCAAAGATCTTGGTGTGTTTTGAACTTTGACGCAAGGAAAAGAAGATTAAACTGCCACGTGGCAGCATGATGAGCGTTGATGAAATGAATGGATAAGATTAACCGAACTCCATCAGTACTTCACACCCCCAAACTACTAAGGATCCGTTCCCCAGAAAATGTACCTCAAACTAAGTAGTAGAGAAACTTTGTGAATAATCTACAACACTTTTTCTTGAACCTTGTTGATTGGTCATACAAATATTATTGCTTTGCAAAATAAAATAGTAAAGAATCAAGTAAAGAAAAAATCCCACAACAACATGAGTCCGTAACTTCTCTTATCAATATCTAAACTAGTTAGAATAGTGACCCAAATTTTGTAATACTCCATAGGCTTTCTTTTCTATCGTTTAACTCTAAACTTAAGCCACCGTTGAAAGTTACGAAACTTTCGATTTCTAAATTAATAGAGATGTTAAGCTCAAACCACACAACCTTAGCACAGTTGTAAGAAAAGAAAGTATAATTTATCGAATCATCCTCAGAACCCAAAAGGGAGCACTTAACCACTTGAATTTGAAAAATTCTCCATAATGTACCATTAATGTACTGCTGAGAAAGAAATAAAACGATCAGAGAGAAAAATCGTCAGTAAAACCCACACTTTTCACAATTTCTCTTTTTAACCATTCTTTTTTCTTTAAGTATTACACATATAATACATTATAGAAAATCTATAACCTTGACCACACTAAAAAAAAGAAGAAGATTAAGGGCCTGTTTGGGAACTTGTAAGTTCAATCCAATCTCAATCCAATCTCAACCTATGAGATGAGATGAGATGATGTTGAAATTAGGATGAGATGAAGTGTTTGGATGGTTTGAGAGAAAATGATGTATAATAGGGTGTGAAATTATATAAAAGGGTATGTAATGATTGTGGTTGGTTGAAATATGATTATAATTTTTTTTAATTTGTATAGGGGTAGAAATGGTATGAAATAATGATGTTGAGATTGAGATTGAGATGAGATGATAGGTGTTTGGGTNACCCAAAACCCTAAAACCCAAAACCCCAAACCTAGATCCTAAAATCCCATACCCCAAACCCCAAACTCTAAAACCCTAAACCCTCAAACTCTAAAACCTCAAACCCCAAACACAAACCCTAAACTCTAAAACCCCAAACCATCAGAATTGTGACTATACATTAAAGTTCAACAATTGTGACGAGCAACAATATTATTCAAATCAGTCCCCAAATTTATCAAAATAGTTCAATATGTTAGACAAATTGGTCCTCTAATTAAATGAATAGATAATAAACCAAAGAATTTAGGGTATGGGATTTTAGGGTTTGGGGTTTTAGAGTTTGGGGTTTGGGGTTTTAGGTTTTAGGGTTTGGGGTTCAAGGTTCAGGGTTTGGGATTTTAGGGTTTGGGGTTTGGGGTTTAGGGTTTTAGAGTTTAGGGTATGGGATTTTAGGGTTTGAGGTTTGGGGTTGTAGAGTTTAGGGTTTAAGGTTTTAGGATTTGGGGTTTGGAATTTTAGGGTTTGGGTTTGGGGTTTTACAATTTAGGGTTTAAGTTTTTAGGATTTGGGGTTTGGGGTTTGAGATTTTAGGGTTTAGGGTTTGGGGTTTTAGTTTTGGGTTTGGGGTTTGGGGTTCTAGGGTTTGAGGTTTTAGAGTTGAAGGACTAAATTGAAATGTTTAGAAGAATTTTGAGACACTTTACAATTTTAGGATTTTAGGGTTTAGGGTTTGGGGTTTAGGATTTTAGGGTTTAGGGTTTGGGGTTTATGGTTTAGGGTTTTTAATACTTTTAAGGACTAAACTGGAATGTTTCGGAGAGTTTTGGGACATTTTACAATTTTATTTTGAGGATTTGGGACTAAAATGAATGAAGATGATGAAAAAGAGGGGAAATTGAGAATAATGAGATAAAAAATATAACTCAGGGACCTATTTGAATTTTGAATGAAATATTTTTTTTATTATTAATGCTGATGTGGCACGCATAGTTGGCTTTTTTTTTCCAAGTTTCCAACTGATGACATGGCACTTAACGTGCCACGTCAGCAGTTAACGGCTTCGGGGACTAATTTGACTAACGTTAGTAAAATTCGGGAATCTATTTGTCAATTTCTATAAATCAGGGACCAATCTGTCAGCGACCCAATAATCCAGGGACCAATTTGGGAGTTTACTGATTTATANTGAGGGTATGTAAAATTACTATTTTGTCTAATTATCTTTTTTATATTTGTATTAGAGTGTAGGTAAATATAGGTATATAAATAGGGGTAGATTAGTAAATGTATGATAAATGGGATGATGATTTGGATGAGATGATGATTTGGATGAGATGAGATTATGTGCCAGACAAACACCCAAACTAGACTGTTCATCTAATTTTAAGTTGAGATTAGGATTAGAATGGGATGAGTTTGGGATGCCCTATCGCCAAAGAGGTCTTAAATTAGCTGTGAGGTACTAAGTTCTAACCATTTGTTGCAGGTATTTGACAGACTTTTTTTGTCACAGAGAAGTGAAATATGAAAGAGGTTCACGTTTTTTCTCTTCACAATTCACAAAGTAAAGGAGGGGCCTAGCTAGCTAACGTAAAGACGAAAACAGCCTCCTGAGACGAGCTTTCTCTCTCTCAGGAGTGAGTGTGTGGGCCCACAAATTTTGTATTCAGTTTCTATGTGCGTACAAAAATCTCCGTTTTTGGCGCTGAAACCAACGTACATTTCTGCCAGATTAATGCTTTCTCTCTCTCTATGAAACTTGTCAACAATCTTCTCGTTTTCGATGCGAAGTTTTTCTCTATTTCACTCTGCAACCAACAATGCATTCTTGTGTAATATTATTAATCGCACAGTAATAAATCGAAGAAGAAGAGGAGGAAGATGATCGATGATGATGATAAAGAAGAAGAAGGAGAATTCAAATCGATGAGTGACGCTAGCAAATTCCTCCATCGACGTAAGCAAAAACACCGTTCGTTTTTGTGTGATTTTTCAATTTTCTGTTTGTTTATCTTTTTAATCTTTTTTCCCTTCCAATTCGCGTGCCCTTCTTTTTCGCCACTGTCAGATCTCTTTCTCTCTCTTCCATTGTGTAGTCACTAGTCTAGTCTAATCTCTATTTTCTCTCTCCATGGTCCATTTTCAGTGCTTTGTCTTTACTTCATAGCTCGGAATATTTCTCTCTCTAGTACTTGTCGAGGCTTCTATGTTTTTCCAATTTCATTTTCGTTTGCTGCTGCTTTAATATAACCAAAGTGAGACCTCGCTCTGTTTCATCGAGTAGGAAGGAGATCGATGCGTCGGAGACGATTCCAGTGGCTGGCTGATTAGTTAGAGAGCAAGTGTAAGTAAGGGTTTCCGATTCTTACTTCATCTTTTCTGTTTTTGGCCATTTGAGGTTTGTTTCGACTTTTTTGTGTGGTAAAGAGCCAAGATTCTTTGCCATTTGAGAACAATGTGGGAATAAATATCTCCCTGTTCTTCTTCGTCTTCTCAAGATTTTAGGGCAATCTTTGCCTGATGCTATATTCTTTCAATCTTGCAGCTCAGGGTGAATTTTTTTGTTTGGTTTTGTGGTTAGTTCTTCGTTGCACTTTTCCTAGTAAATTTACTAATGGAGCAAGTTCTATGGAGTCTCTCTCCAGCTTATTAGTTATACCTGACTAGTACGTGTTGAAAATGAAATTTCTCAGCTGCAAGCCTCTTAGCTTGCTTCATCGGGTTATTTTATTTGAATATATTTTGGGTTTTGTGCTTTTGTTCTGAAATTATTTGAAAATGTTTCATGGATTTCCTGATTCCAAAGCAGCTCGTGATTTTGAGCACCTTTTCTGATTTTTTTTTTCTGTGACTTAAAACCTAGAGCTATTCACATCATCTACGTGCGATTGCTTGTTAGTTGCAACTCTGATTACGACGTTTTGTGAATCCGAATCTTTTCGTTGTTAGATTGTGAGTTGGTGGTAGTGTTGACTCTTGTATTCATTATTTTCCATTACTGGAATTTAACACTATCCGTGAAACACATCTTAAAATCAGATTGCCAAAAGAAGTTGTAATAGTTATTGGGAGGCTCTGGAGACCATCATTACTCGCAAATGACTGATATCCAAAGAATCTTGAAATTCTACAGGGCTTATGAGATTTTACTGATACATGATATAATTCAGGAATTTTTGTGATAAGTGTTCTTTGTTAGAGCTAAGAAAAACTCTGAATATAAATTAAATTCATCATTTGTTCTGGTGAAGTCAGAAAGCTTAGTTTTATGTCACTTGAATCATTTGTATTTTGATTCGTAAGCCACTTTTGCTCTTTAAACTATGATATGTCATGCTCAAGTAATACACTTTGATGGATGTATAATATTGACTTTAGTTATCAAGTTTATAAGTTTCAAAGCACTTTTCTGCAGTAGAGTATTAATGTTTTTTCAGTGCTAAGTTGTGTTGTTTAATAATTTGATCAATGCAGGGATAACAAAGGATGGTTGTTTTCTCAGAATATGTTTCCAAATTTTACTGCGCATAAAAAAAAAAAAAAAAGTTGTAACGTGGAATGCTCAGATTCTATAATGATGTTATAATTAATTGGATTTCAATATAACATTTTGTAGCTTCAGTTTTACTACGCCAATAAGACTTTACTTTTCTTATATTAATATATTATTAGAACTGAGGAAATTTAGAAGAAAAACTATTTCATATATAATATATTAATATTGTTTCCCTTCTGTGCTTGATATTTGTAATGTTTAATGAATAAAAATTCTGAGAGACCAAATAATTGTCTATTACTTAGGAAATCCTGTTTCTTGATAGGAGACCAAGGAGATCACATGTTCTTCGATCTTTACAAAATTTCTACGTCTACCCACAATTTTTTTAATGTTAGAAAAATTTAATCTCTTATCAAAGAGTATTAAAAAGAAATTGACTGGAGATTGATAGGAATGAAGCCAAAGACCAAGTGAGTCTCGAAATCATAAGTTTGAGTTATTGAAGGAGGTTATATATACTATACCAATTTACATGTTTCTTTTTTCAATTATTTAATTTACAATAAGGGTGATAGGGTTGAATGGCCATTAATTATCATTCTTTGAGCCTTTGTGAACTGTCTGCCGTTTTGCTTTTCTTGGTTATTTTGCTTATTTTGGATTATCAATATTCAGTCCTTAATCCTCATAGCGCATATTCCAATTCAAGCAAGAAGTTCCTGACATAGTTGGCACTATAATATGTGCTGGATATGTCAAGACTCATGAGTTGGTTTATATTGCTGAGTTGCTATTCCTGTAGACTATTTTAAAGGACCAGAAAGGACCTCTTTCTGTGTTACCTTTCCTTTTAGCAGGTTTTTTTGGCTTGTTGAATTTCTGCTCTTCTAAGCTTCACTGAGTTCGAACTGTCTGATTCTATTCACATTTAAGTTTGAAGTAAATCTAGTATTTTTATAGGTTCAATCCTTCATAAATATCACTGCTTTTTGATAAGTTTTGTCGTTTAAATATACACTATTGGAATTTATCTTGCTAATTTTGTAATTTTTGACTAATTCCTGTCAAATTATTTCCTTTTTACTTATATTGATTTTTCTGTTGGCGAGGTGGTTGGAAATTTAGGACATACTGGGGAGCTAAGAATTTGCTCTTGGCCCCTTTCGTTATTACTTAGTGATATATGTTTGTTCTTGCTGTAGTTCCCAGCAAATTTGATGTCTTAATCTATTTGCTAATATTTTAGATACATTATGATGAGGAGTTCAAGTTTGAAGAAATGGACAGTGGGATTGGTACTTGGAAATGAAGGATAGGCAACGTTGGAGAGCTGAAGAGGACGCTTTATTAAGAGCTTATGTCAAGCAGTATGGCCCTAGGGAATGGAATCTTGTGTCTCAGCGTATGAACACACCCCTTGACCGGGATGCAAAATCCTGCTTAGAAAGGTGGAAAAACTACCTCAAACCCGGCATCAAGAAGGGATCTCTCACTGAAGAAGAGCAGCATCTTGTAATCTGCCTTCAAGCAAAACACGGCAACAAATGGAAGAAAATAGCAGCAGAAGTCCCAGGTCGCACTGCTAAGAGATTAGGCAAGTGGTGGGAGGTGTTCAAAGAGAAGCAGCAAAGAGAAAAAAAGGAGAACAAGGCTGTTGATCCAATTGACGACACCAAATACGACCATATACTCGAAACTTTTGCTGAGAAGCTTGTAAAAGAACGCCCTTCTCCATCATATCTCATGGCTGCTTCCAATGGACCCTTTATTCACACTGATCCACCAGCCCCTACACCTGCTATGCTCCCTCCATGGCTTTCAAATTCTAGTAGCAATACATCTATTAGGCCACCATCCCCTTCTGTGACACTAAGTCTCTCTCCCTCAACTGTGGCTGCACCGCCGCCATTTCAATGGTTACAACCGGAGAGAGCGACCGAGAATTCCCCTCTTGTTATAGGGAATGTAACAACACCTCATGGAACTATTCAACCTTTTGGTGATAACATGGTGGTATCTGAGCTGGCTGAGTGCTGCAAAGAATTGGAAGAAGGGCACCGGGCATGGTCATCGCATAAAAAGGAAGCAGCATGGAGACTGAGGAGAGTAGAGTTGCAGTTGGAGTCCGAGAAAGCGTGTCGAAGGAGGGAGAAGATGGAAGAGATTGAGGCTAAGATTAAAACTCTCCGGGAAGAACAGAAGGCGGCTTTGGATAGAATCGAAGCGGAATACCGGGAGCAGCTAGTTGGACTGAGAAGAGATGCAGAAGCCAAGGAGCAGAAATTGGCTGAGCAATGGGCTGCAAAGCACTCGAGGTTTAGTAAGTTTCTTGAGCAGATAGGGTGCAGACCCAGGCTCCCTGAAGCAAATGGAAGATGAAATTAAAGCTTCATTCACATGGGGATATAATTAATGCAGTGTTTGCTTCTTGGTGTTTTGATCATGTGACTATTTCCTCAGAGATTGTATTTCTGCTAATGTCCTACCTATTTATATACAACTTTGAGGAATTTGTGGTAGTAGCAGCTGATTTAGGAGGCATAGTTAATAGTTTTGCATCCATCTTTATCAATATACAAACTTATATTAGTTATATTTCCTATCTGCTTGAATAATTTGTCCTCTTCAAGAGTATGATGGCATCTTGGATTATCAGATGTTTCACTTTTTTTTTCTTTTGTATGACCCATCCGTTTAATAAAGACTAGTTCTTATTCCAGTTAGCAGATTTTATAATAGAGGATTGTTTTTTTTACAAGAGTATTTCTAATAAGACTTGAATATAATGCCTTATTTATGAAGATAGGATTAAATATCACTTATTGGTAGATGTTTCATTTTGTGCTTGAACCTTGTTGTCTTTTTGATGACTCAAGCTGTTATTGCTTGCGGCCTTGTGAAATTGGAACAACATAAAGTTTCCCAAAAGGAAATTACTATTTCACAGCCTTTGGGAATTATCTGAATATCTGGACCCACAAAAAAGGAGTTATCTGAAAATATAGTATTTTCAACGGTGTGAGTGAAAGTAATAGTGACGTTACACATTAGGAAGATTTTTTTTTTTTGGCCTGAACACATTAGGAAGATTTGGGGTCCATTTTTTTGTTAGAAATTTATTTTTATTGTATAAGATAGTGATATATGAATGTACACTTACTTTTTTATTATATATAATTATTTTTAATTTATGAAATTTTTAATTAAATTTGTAATATTTTACTTTTCTAAAAGGAAATTTCATATTGGCATCCAACCCATCAACATTGAAGTCAAGTTCTGATTGTACTCATGAGTCAAAATAGGTTACAAAATAGGAAGCGAATAAATAACATCCAAATTGGAAGCGAATTATCAAAATAGGTTAGCTAAGAATTAGCTAAGAATTAGCTAAGAATAATTCAGATTTTAAAAAGTCTTATTTAAAAATAAATTAAAATTTTTTAACCCAACTCCGTCCTGTTAGGGATCGGAGATGGCCTTTTGAGTTTTGAGCCTTTCACTTTTCTTTTTCAACAATATAATGTAAATTAAATTATTATTATTTTTAATAAAATTATAAGATAATATCACAAGTTACAACATAAATAATTTATTTAATATTATTAAAAATATGTAACAAAATAAATAACATGAGAATAATAATAAATAATTAAAGCTTCATTTCACAATATTATTAATCATTCAATCATCTTTCACTATATAATTTGTCATCTTCTATTAAAGAAACTTGAATTATAATTATTTAAGTATTTTTTTAAATAATAAATAAATAGAGCTTGGCCTAATTAGAATCGGGTTGAAAAAAAATCTTAAATAAAACTTTTCTAACTCAGCCATAAGTTATTTTATAATGATGATGAATTAATTCATACAATCTAACTCATTTTAACAACTCTAAGCTCAATTTGTTTGTTAAAATGCATACAAATTAGATTATAATAATCATGTTCGTTTTATAAATTGTCTGATGAAAATTTTAATTTTTTAATAATCAAACACACTCAATTTTATTATACCCATATGTAATATGCATTTCAAGTTTTAAATAATTAAAATTATAGAATCATATATAAAAATTAAAAATAGATTTTTTTTTATATTTTTATATTAATAATTAAAAATATATGCAAGTTAGTGAGTGAAGTTATACTTAGTGTGTAAGGGAAGTAGTAGTGGATATGTAGAGAAAGTAGTGGACATTTTTTTAATTTTTAATTGTCTAATTTTGATCGACCAGAAGCATCTTCACACATATAATATAGTATAAATTATATGTATCTTCTCATTTCCTACGAAAGCGCCTATGAGAATTCTGGTGACAATTTCAAAGGCATGGCATGGTGCCCTCCTAACTTTTTCTAATTTGAACAGACATCATCTTAGATGTGATGTTTATTGCTCTTTCTGTGGATTCTCTAATGACTCTATAGATCACATTTTCCTTACTTGTAATTTTGCTAGGGCGATGTGGTTTCGGTTGGATTTGTCCTTAAAGCCCAATGCTGCCAGATTGCAGACTGTTCAAAAGTGGCTCAGGTTTTGGATTAGACGATGGAAGAGAAACTCATTCTTGTTTTATGACAATTGGCTTACAGTGTTGGTGGGCATGGACACAATTTGGAGGCTGAGGAATGAAGCAATCCGAATGCGTCATCACGTCTCCCCAGTGAAGGCAATCAAGATGATTAGTTGTAGCATAGATGTTTTTTGTTCTATTTTTAGTGATTTTTCTTGTATGATTAACTCTGTAGTGGATTCTGATAGTTTGAGTAGTTTAATAGCCTCTACTAGTAGTAGTTCAAGTAAGGAGGATGTTGGTCTCTCTTTAGTGGGTCCCAACATCCTGGTTATACAGTCTTATAGTGTTATGTTCGTTGCCCTATGTTAAGGCTCACCGTTTTTCATTGTATTGCTTTTCGATATTATCAAACAAAAAAACTGCGTCTGCTAATACCTTGCAAGAAAACATAAATCTTAAATATTGGTCATCAAAGTTTTTACATTTTGATAAATAAATTTTTCTTTGAATAAGTCATCTACCGTAGTTTTATATTTATTGCATTGCAATTATTATTATAGACCAATATTGTTATGAGATCAATTTTTATTATTTTAAATATAATAAAAAATATTTTTAACTTTTTATTAAATCTTAATTTTTTAATAATTCAAAATTAAGATACGATTAATATGATGCGATTTTAGGACACACAAAGTCTCTAGTAGTTTATATTATAATGCGATTTTAGTTTTTTAAATAATAATTTATATAAATTATTTGATTAATTAACTATCATATAGTAACTTTTCTTTTGACAATAATAATAATAATAATAACAACTTATTTACATCAAAATTTCAATAAATTTTACATATAATTTAATTAAGATTATTTTAAAGAATCGTGTTTTTAAAGATTAAATTAATAAATTATTTTCTTCTGAGTAAAATAATAATTTGATTCCTGAAAATTTATCATGTTGACAACTCGATCTTTGAAAAACTTAAATATACAGTTTTGTTCTTAAAAGATCAAAACGGTATACTAATTAATATTTTCTTTATGAACTAAATATATACTATTTTAATTTTTCAAGGACTAAAGGGGGCGTTTGGTACACGGATTATTTTTTCATTCCCAGAATCATATTCTCAGGAATGTGATTCCCATGATTATACAAATATCTATTTGATTGAGTTAAAATAATCCTAGGATTATTTTGCAATATTCACAAGAATGTTACAATCTTGTGTTTGGTTCAAATTTAATATTCCCTGGGAATATTTAATACTTTTACAAATATATCATTGACTTTTTATTCTCAACTAATAGTTTATCAAATGCAGAAATTCTTCAAAACAATTCATAAAAAAAATTCTATATCATAAAAAATATTATATCACAAACGCAAAGTCAAACCTAATAGATTTCTTCTCTTCGAGGCGACAAAGACAAGTTGTAGAGTAAAACTTAGTGGCAAAGATGAAAAGTGACAAAGGTTTGTAAAGAAAAAATTAATTAGGGGGTAATAAAATCATTTTAGATGGGCAAAAATAATTTCATGTCATGAGATGGGCAAAAATTTGAACCATTTCATGGGATTAAGACATTCCCGGGAATAGAATATTCCCCGAACTAATTCTCTTATCTGCGTACCAAACGCAGAATTACTCTAATGCGGAGCTCATTATTTCAAGACTATTTTTCCAATTTGTGTACCAAAACGCCTTCAAAAGATATATCATTTTAATTTTTTAGGAATTGAAAATATATTTTAATTTTTTTAAAGATTAAATTATCAATTAAATATTTTTTTAAGGACTAAATTATTAATTTATTTTTCTTTTATCTTCATAGTTCAAACAAAAAGAAAAGACATCATTATAATATTCAGAGTTGTTTTTGACTAGGGATATGCGGTGCCCCTTTTCCCTTACAAAAGTGAGGTACCCTTTACAAAGATAAGTGGAGAGAGATAATCACATAATAATGAATGAGACAAGCAAAGCCAAGTGAGGATCTAACAGGGAAATACAAATCAATAAATCAACAAAACTATTAAAAGGGATTTACTTTGAAAATCTCATTTGCTTTATGCCTTTATCCACTCATCTTTTATGTTGAGATGAATAATTATTTTTCTTTTTATATAATGGAACTATGTAAGAGAAAGACATAAATAATAAATTATTTTAGTTACCATAGAATTGCCTTTATTAAAATAAATGATTTATGAATGAGATTATTCATTATCTAAATCGAATAGGTGAAAATATATTAAAAAAATTATTAAATAAATCACTCATAATTTATATAATTATGAGCTCAAATTTTATTACTGATCTTACAAAATTACAATTATTTTTTAAAAATTACAACTATCTTTAAAGGTTTTTTTATTCTAGTCAAACAAAATTACAATTACAACTATCTTGAATCTGAAAAGCTTTTTTTTTTATTCTAGTCAAATATATTTGGATAGAAGATTAAAAAAGCAAAAAGAAAAAGTTATAGAATGAATTATTTAGATTAAATTGATATTTAGTTAGATTAATAAATAAGAAATAGAATGTCAAAGGAGGTATTTTCAAGTTCTTAGTCATTCAAAAACCATTTTTTATTGTCTCGAGATTAAAGAGTCAAGGATGAAACAAAACAGTTTAATATTTAAATTATAATTTAGAGATTATAAAGATTATAAATTTATCTAACTTTAAAATTAAATACTTATTAAGATTAATATTAAAAACACAATAAATCATTATATTTCATTCCATTAATAATAATTTTTTATAAGTAATGGCCAACCCACCTCCATTACCTTTGGGTTGGTTCGACCCCTTATATTCCGAGAATGGTCCATACTCAAACAAAATTACATAAATGCTCATCAAAAGTCTTATATAAACTTCCTTTTAAGTATATTCTAATTTTAATCTCTTTTTTCTCTCTTATACCATACTAACTTAGGCATAAAGTCTCATGATAGAGGTTTCCCCATGAGTGAACTAACCCTTACTAACCTTACAAGTATTGAAGACATGAAATTAGGGTTGAAGATCTCAAATGACTTATAAATTTTTAAATAAGATTAAGAATTTATTTTAAAAATAAAATTAATAGATATGACTTTTTTTCTTCCCATAAAAAAATTTAAAACAATATATCTATTTAAATCATTTCATTTCACTATATGTCATTTAATTTCATTCTACTATTTTCCATTATATTTCATCAATTAATTATTATTCATTTTTATCATTTATATAAATTTCCATATATATCAACAATAATTTGATGTAGTAATGTACAAGTTATATCCGAAATGAAAAGATTAAGATTCAACTTTTAGAACTAATATTATTAGAAGGGCTATAAGCTCTCCACCAGAACCAAATCAATCTTTACCTACTTACATGATAAAGCAAGAGAAATTTATAATTTAACATAAAAAAATTCTAAACATAAGTACATAACATGTTCAACACTTTTAATTTTCTTATCCAAAAAAAGCTAAAAACCAAAAATTAAAATAAAAAATTGAATTCCCTTTTCTAGCTCACCCTTCCTCTTTCTCACCGATCCCAATGCCTTCAATCCATCACATTCAATTCTCTCTCTCGTATATGATATATGCTATATCTCCCATTTAGTCACTTTAAATACATCCTCAATCTCAGACCGTTCATCATTGCTACTTTATATCCGTTGACTTTTTGTCATCTGATCCAACGGTAGATACATGTGGATGTAAATGAGGCGTCATGAAGTGGCGTCACAGGGGATAATGTGAGAGAATAGAAAGAGAGTGAAAGTTGAAGGAAGTGGTTAGACAGTAGCAAAGTAGGATCTCCCTCAAATTTTACAATACTCTTGATGTGTCAAATCAATCCTCATTTTCATTTTTTATTTTCTATTTTCTTTGTTTCAATTATTCATTATCTTTTTACTACCAAAGGAAACTGAGTAATTTGGGGCGTTTCTGGTCTGAAGATTCCTTGCAAAATATAAATATTCCCTTTTATGAATTATTACCAAGCATCTAATTTCATGTTTTTAAGCTTGATGACTTATTGTGCTCCTTAACACTTTATTTTTAATTTCAAAATGATTAATGATTAAAATATCCATATTTAATCTTTAAAAAAAATTCACATTTAATGGGGACTATGAAATTTTATCTTATAAATTTAGGTTTGGGTTCAGATCCAACCTTAATCAGCATGGATCTGAATATAGTAGATTGGTAATACTCTATTCGTACTTTATCAATAATGATAAATGTTTAATAAATATATAAAAATATAATATTTTAAAACTTTATTTTATGAAAATATGAATTGTAAAAATAAAATATTAAATATTTCATATATAAAATATTCTAGTAATATATTCTTATTTATAAGTTATTCATTTATTTTTATTAATTATAGTCTATGGATGTTAAAAGTTGATAAAAAATAAATTTTAGAGTAAACTAATAATTTGGTTTTTGAAAGATTACCGAGCAGACAACTTAGTTTTTGAAAAGTTGAAATATACAATTTAGTTCCTGAAAAATAAAACGGTATATTTTTTAGTCCTTGAAAGATTAAAGTTATATATTATTTAGTCTTTAGAAAACTAATTAATATACCATTTTGATCGTTCAAGGATTGAATTGTCAGCTAGGTAATTTGTTAAGGACTAAATTATTTTTTTACTCTAAATTTTATATTAATAATAAATAATTTATTTTCATTAAACTATTCAATGAGTCTAAAAATATAAATTAAAACTGTACCCAAAAAAACAAAAGAAATAAAAATTACTTTTAACATCCCCTCGCCTAATATTTAGTTAGACCAAAATTCAAAAATTAATACCTTCTCTTTTTTTTTTTTTGTAAATAAATACATTTTCTTTACACTGATTATCTGTGCAATGAATGGGTTCCAACCAAGTTAAATTACAAAGTACAAACAATCAAAAATTAGAAACATCAAATCATAATTTTAAAATATTTTTTGTACCCATTTTGATGCTACAAATTGGTAAGCAGTGAATATGTGGATAGAAAAATCTCCGTTTTTGGCGCTGAAACCAACGTACGTCCCTGCCAGATTAATGCTTTCGCTTTTCTCTCTCTCACGCACACACTCTGCTCTACTCTGCCACCCTATCTCTGAAACTCGTCACAATTTGCACAAAATAAAAAGAGAAAACTTATTTTCTGATTCTCAAAATTATTACTGAGTCAACAATTTAGTCCCTCAATTATAAGAAAATACGAATCAATACCTAAATTTTACACCACCGTCTAGTTCATAAATTATAGGAAAATACAAACAATTCCTTGAGTTTTACCACCACCGTTAATTTTTTAGTCCCTAAATTATAAAAAAATACGAATCAGTCTCTAAATTTCACTCCATCATCAACCTTTTGGTCCTTGAATTGTAGATAAATACAAACCAGCTCAATGACTAAAGGATTGACGGTGGTGTAAAATTTAGTGACTGATTCGTATTTTCCTACAATTCAGGGACCAAAATGTTGACAATGGAGTAAAATTCAATGACTTATATGTATTTTTCTACAATTTAGGGACAAAAAAGTTGACAGTGATGTAAAATTCAAAGACGTGTTCGTATTTTTCTACAATTTAGAGATCAAAAGGTTGACGGTGGTGTAAAATCAAGGAAGTGATTAGTATTTTCTTATAATTCACGGACCAAAAGATTGACGGTGGTATAAAATTCAGGGACTAATTCGTATTATCCTACAATTCAGAGACAAAAACAAATTCAGTGACTGATTCGTAGCTTATCTAAAAAAAGAGGGTAAATTACACTTTGATACCCTGTGGTTTGACCCTATTTCACTTTGGTACCTTGTGGTTTGAAACCTAACACTTTGGTACCCTATGGTATTCTCTATTAACACTTTGGTACCTTTTAGAGCTATTTTGTAATTTTAACCATAATAAATTTTGTAAAAACTATATATTGACCCAAAAAATTTTCAAAAAATTACAAATAGGTCCCTAGATACATATTATCTAGGGACTAAAATGAAAAGTTTAAAAAAATTTTGGGGTCAATATGTAATTTTTATAAAATTTGTTATGGTTAAAATTACAAAATAGCTCCAAAAGGTACCAAAGTGTTAATAGAGTATACCACAGAGTACCAAAGTGAAATAGGGTCAAACCACATAGTACCAAAGTGTAATTTAAAAAATAAAAATTATGGTTTTCGAGGCTCCATATTTTCTCTATTTCACTGTGCAATGCATAATGTCATAATACAGTAAATCGGAAAGTAACTGCTGCTGAAGACGAAGAAGGGCAAGAGGAGGAAGAAGATGATGAAGAAGAAGAAGGAGAATTCAAAGCGATGATGCTAGACGCTAGCGAAGCTTACGCTAGCAAATTCCGCCATCGACGTAAGCAAATTAAATTAAATTAAAACACCGTTCGTTTTCGTTTCGATTTTTGGTTTTAATTTCCATTTTCTGTTCACTTTTTTGTTGTTGATCTTTTTAATCTTTTTTCCCTTCCAATTCGCGTGCCCTTCTTTGTCGCCCACTGTCAGATCTCTTTCTCTCTCTTCCATTGTGTAGTCACTAGTCTAGTCTAATCTCTATTTTCTCTCTCCATGGTCATTTTCAGTGCTCTGTCTTTACTACATTAGCTTCGAATATTTCTCCCTCTCTCTCTTTCTCTCTCTAGGGCTCGTTTGGTGTTGCTTCTCTGTTTCCAATTTTTATTTTCCGTTTGTTTTAAGAACCATTGTGCTCTGTTTCATCCACCAGGAGATGCGTCGGAGACGATTCGAGCTGCTGATTAGTTAGAGAGCAAGTGTAAGGGTTTCCGATTCTTACTTCTTCGTCTTTTCTGTTTTTGACCATTTGAGGTTCGTTTCGACTTTTGGGTGATGATTCTTTGCCATTAAAGAACAATATGGGAATAAAATTCTCTGTTGTTCGTCTTCTAAAGATTTTCTCAACCCTTCTTCAGGAGGGTGGGTTTTAGAGCAATCTTTGCTTGCCGGCTACTGCTATATTCTTTTAATCTAGCAGCTTAATTAGACTAGTGGGTTTTTTTTTCTTTTCGTTTTATGTTGAGTTCGTGGCTCATTCTCTAGTAAATTTACTTATGATAGTGTGAGTTGAAAGTGAGATATCTCCGCTGGAAGCCTCATTGTTTGCTTCATTGGGTTATGTTTTATTTTAATATGTTTTGGGTTCTGTGCTTTTATTCTCAAGTTATTTCAAAATGTTTGGTGGATTTCCTGATTCCGAAGCAGCTCATGATTTTGAGCACCTTTTCTTACAATTTTTTTCCCCAAGGCTTACAACTAGACATATGCATATATATATATATATATATATATATACGTGTGAATGTGATTGCGTGTTTGTTGTCACTGTGTTTGTTACTCTGATTACGACGTTTTGTGAATCTGAATCATTTTGTTGTTAGATTGTGAGCTGGTGGTTGTGTTGACTCTTGTATTAATTATTTTCTACTACTGGAATTTTACACTATCCATGAAAGACATCTCATAATCATATAGCCAAAAGAAGATGCCAAAGTTACTGGGATGATCTGGAGACCATCATTGCTTGCGAGTGACTGTGATATCCAAACAATCTTGAAATTCTACAGGGCTTATGAGATTTTACTGATGCATGATATAATTCTGGAAGTATTGTGATAATTTCTGTGTTCTTAATTAGAGCTATGTCCTGTTGTGTTCCATCTTCTCTGGCCTAAAATAATGGAGCTATGAAAAACTGTGAATATAACAAAATCCATCATCTTTTATTCTGGTGAAGTCAGAAAACTTACTTTTATGTCACTTGAAACATTTGTATTTTGATTCCTAAGCCACTTTGCTTCTTTAAATAATATGTAATGCTCAAATACTTTTTTGCGGATGTAAATCTTGACTTTTGTTATTAAGTTTCTAGATTTTAAATCATTTTGTCGCAGTAGAGTGTGGGGGATTAATAATTTTATTTATAGTCGTGAGTGATCTTATTTAATAATTTAATCAATTCAGACTTTAGAATTGTGGTATTATTAATTGGATTTCGTTATTACATTTTGTGTCTTTACTCTTCAGTTTTACTACGCTAACAAGGCTTTTCTTATCAGGCCAAAAAAAAAACAAGGCTTTTCTTATATTGATATTTTTGTTACAACTGAAAATTTTCAGAAAAACTGCTCTTTTTTTTATATATAGAGTTTCTTGTTTGCTTTTTTGCTTGATATTTGTAATGTTTAATTAATTATAAATTTAAAGGACCAAATAATCATCGGTTATTTTGGAATTATTGTTTATTGATTGGAGACCAAGGAGATCAATCGTTTTCCAGTATTTACAAATTTTCTGCGTTTACCCATTTTTTTTAATATTAAAAACTGCAATTTCTAATTAAAGATTCTAAAAAGATAATATCATTATATTATTTGTCATTGATTTGGATGGTTCCCACTTCTTAAAGATATTGACTAGTAGAGAGAAAAAACACTAAAGGCCAAGTGAGTCCCAAAATCATATGTTTGAGTTATTAGAGCAGGTTGCAATATAACATGGTGATCTTTTAATAATCTAGTTGACAACGAGGATGACAGGGTTGAATTGCTGTGAATTATAAGGACTGGGATTAAATTTCTGAATTGCTATACCTGTAGACTATTTATAGGACAAGGAAGGACCTCTTTCTGTATTTCCTATCCTTTTAGTAGATCTTTTTTGAATGTTGAATTTCTGCTGAAGTGCACTGAGTTTGAGGTGTCTGATTCCATTTACCTTCAAGTTTGAAGTAAATCTGGATTCTTATTGGTTCAGTCCTTCAAAAAAATCTCTGCTTGTTGAACAGTTTTATCATTCTAATGTACATTCTTGGAAATTATCTTAATAATTTCATAGTTTTTTTACTACTTGTTCCTGTCAAATATTTCCTAGAACTTGAGGACATACTGGGGTGTGAAGAATTTGATCTTGGCCCCGTTTGTTATTATGTAATGATAGATTTTTCTTCTTGCATAGTTCCCAGCTAATTTGATGTCTTGAACTATTGTGAACTTTTTAGATACATGATGAGGAGTTCGAGTTTGGAGAAATGGACAGAGGGATTTGCACTTGGAAATGAAGGAAAGGCAACGTTGGAGAGCTGAAGAGGACGCCTTGTTAAGAGCATATGTCAAACAGTATGGCCCTAGGGAATGGAATCTTGTGTCTCAGCGTATGAACACACCCCTTGATCGGGATGCAAAATCCTGCTTAGAAAGGTGGAAAAACTACCTCAAACCCGGCATCAAGAAGGGATCTCTCACTGAAGAAGAGCAGCGTCTTGTCATCCGTCTACAAGCAAAACACGGCAACAAATGGAAGAAAATCGCAGCAGAAGTCCCGGGTCGCACTGCTAAGAGATTAGGTAAGTGGTGGGAGGTGTTCAAAGAGAAGCAGCAAAGGGAAAAAAAGGACAACATCAATACTGTTGATCCAATTGACGACACCAAGTACGACCATATACTCGAAACTTTTGCTGAGAAGCTTGTGAAAGAACGTCCTTCTCCATCATATCTCATGGCTGCTTCCAATGGACCCTTTATTCACACTGATGCTCCAGCTCCTACACCAGCCTTGCTTCCTCCATGGCTTTCAAATTCTGGTAGCAATACATCTATTAGGCCACCTTCCCCTTCTGTGACACTAAGTCTCTCTCCCTCGACGGTGGCAGCACCACCTCCATTTCAATGGTTACAACCTGAGAGAGCGCCGGAGAATACCCCTCTTGTTATTGGGAATGTAACAACACCTCATGGAACTATTCCGGCTTTTGGTGATAACATGCTTGTATCTGAGCTGGCTGAGTGCTGTAAAGAGTTAGAAGAAGGGCACCGGGCATGGTCTTCTCATAGGAAGGAAGCAGCATGGAGGTTAAGGAGGGTAGAGCTGCAGTTGGAGTCCGAGAAGGCATGTCGAAGGAGGGAGAAGATGGAGGAGACTGAAGCAAAGATCAAAGCTCTCCGGGAAGAAGAGAAGGCAGCTTTGGATAGAATCGAAGCGGAATACCGGGAGCAGCTTGCTGGACTGAGAAGAGATGCTGAAGCCAAGGAGCAAAAGTTGGCTGAGCAATGGGCTGCAAAACACTTGAGGCTTAGTAAGTTTTTTGAGCAGATAGGATGCAGACCCAGGCTCCCTGAAGCAAATGGAAGATGAAAGTAAAGCTTCATTCACAATGGGGATATTATCAAGTGCTTGCTTGTTGTTTTGATCTTTTGTCTATTCCCTCAGAAACTGCATTTCTGTTAATGTCCTACTTATCTATACAACTTTTGAGGAATTTGTGGTAGCAGTTGATGTAGGAGGCATAGTTAATAGTTTTGCATCCATCTTTATGAATATATAAACTTATATTAGGTATATTTTCAATAAGCTTGAATAATTTGTCCTCTTTAAGTACATGATGGCATGTTGGATTTTCAGATTCTTCATTTTGTGCTTGCACCCTGCTGTCATATACTCATCTTGATGACCTATATGGTCCTTGCTTGTGCAGAGTATGACTTTTCTTCCCCCTCCTTGAGAAACTAAAACCAATGTAAAAACCAAACTATAGATGGGATAGTTGAACTAGTCGAACAGCTTATCGTGACTTGGAGCGGTTCTGTTTGGGATAGAGAATTATTTGAGTAAAAGATCATTTTTGTTACATTTTATAGGTCAAGTATCATTTTGGTCCTAAATGTATGTCTTTATGTTCATTTTGGTCTTTTTATGTTTCAAAATATTCATATTGGTCTTAAAATGATTCAAAATGGTCATGACTTCAGATTTTGTTCATTTGGTTCATTAATGATAAGATTTCTTAGTGATGTGGCTATTCTCTCTCTCCTATTTGGCATTATATGTTGATGTGGGCGTTTTTTTAGTATGAAAAAAAAAACAAAAGACAAAAGTTCTTCCCTTATGGAGTTATGGTGGATTCATGTTTTTCCTTCTTCCATCTCCCACTCTTCTTTTCCATCATAACAACTCTTATCACTCTCACAACACTACCATCGTTAACATTTAGGGCTAGTATAAATATTTTGAAACATAAAAGATCAAAATAAATGTAAGGGTATACATTTAGGATCAAAATGATCATTTAACCAATTTTATATTAAGAAAACCATGTTTTGTTTTTGTAATTTTATGATTATTATTGCATTTTAAGTTGATCTAGATCTAAAATTAATTATTGTTATAATTAATAATAGATAAATAACTAAAAAAGAATTATGTTTAATAAAAATGATGATGATGATGATTTGCACATGATTAAAAATAAATTTAATAAGTTTTTTTTAATCCTCAAAAATTAGAGAAAGTTGGACACAAACTAGGCTAAAATGCAATTTTGGTCCATTATCTTTGGGTAAGTTACAATCTTACTCTTTATCTCTTTTTTTCCTTACGATTTTTGTATTATATCTTTTTTCAAAAGTTTCACTCCTTAGTCCCACGACTGAAATGTGGTCATATCTCTTTCGTTTTAAGTTTAATTGAGACGAGTTTAGAGCCATGAATTACTCTTAATATGTCATTTCTTTGTCCAGTTGGGGCTGTTAGCAAACAAGGTCAAATTGAGCTCCAATAATGGGTTGCTTGTTTCATGGTTAAAAAAGGCGAAGTTAGTCATATCTTTATCATTTCAAGTCCGATTGTGATTAGGTTGGAGATATGTGTTATTTTTTATGAGTCATTTTCTCAATCCAGTTATGATTTGACCTCATTTGTTGATCGTCCAACTGGGCAGAAAAAAATGACTCGTCAAAACTACCCCGTAGTTTTGAACTTGTCACAATCAGACTTGAAACTAGAGAAATATGACCAACTTCGCTTATTTGATTATGTAACGAGTGATTCGTTTTCGAAGCCTAATTTGACTTTGTTTGTTGATTGTTCCAATTGGACAAAGAAATGACTCGTCAAGATTAACATATAGCCTTGAACTTGTTGCAATCTAATTTGAAACGAGATAAATATTACCATATTCAGTTATTAGGACTAAGAAGTGAAACTTTTAATAAAGAAATATGGCCAAAATTGTAAGAAAAAAGATAAAAGACTAATTGTAACTTATCTAAAAATAAGTGACCAAAATTACACTTGTGTTTTTGTTTTTTTTTTTGTTCGATAGAATACATGGTTCAAAAAAACTTTTTCACTAAAGAAAATTCTAACAAATTATACTTTAGGACCAAAGTCCAATTTTTCTTTTTATGTGAAAAATTTAAGAATTACACCGGTAGTGGGCCCACCTAGTTTGGGCTGCCATCAATTGTAGGGCCGAAATACAGGCTGACCGACTTAACAACGAAATGAGAATGACCCAAAGAAACAAAACCATGACGAATGAAAGAACAAAATAGTTAATGTGTGAACCACCATAAGAAAGATAATGATGACACCTAAACACATAAAATAAAATATAAAATAAATAAGTGGCCTTGTACGTACACGTTACTTTTTTAATATTTTCTTCCAAAATAAATGTAGTTTAAAAAGATTACACCAAATACTCATATTGGTTCGCCATGTATTTCATATAGGTTTTAAATATTTCATTTATTTTAAATTAGTTTTATATATTTCTATAAGTTTTTTTTTTACTTTGATTATAAATTGTTGAATATAGTCGTATTTTTTTTTATTTTAAGAATAGATAAAGTCTAAAACTTAGAGGTGCATAAGGGTCGGGCTGGGTTTCAACTAGACTCGAGACTTGGGTCCAGCCATCGGGCCTAACTGGGTCAATTTTTTTTTAAAAAAAAATTTTCTATTCATTTACTTAAGTCTATGTATTTTATAAGATTTTTAACTTATATATATTGATAAAAAATTAATTTTGGATCATTTTAGTAATGTTTTTATTAGTAAAAAGATTTAATTTGATTTATTTGTTAAAAAAATATTGATTTAATTGAGATTAAGCATATGTTTTATGTATTTTTTAGTATACAATTAATAAATATATATATATAAATATATATATTTTACAATAAAAAATATTTTGTAAAAGAAAATATATATATATAATTTTTTAAAAATAATGAGTATATCCGGGCCAGGTTTATAAGTGCTAGACCCGGAAACTATTATTTTTTATATATCTTTTTTCTGTTCAGTTATAGTCTTCAACAAATAAGGTCAAATCAAAAGTGAGCTACTTGTTTTATAATAAAATGAGTAAAGTTAGTCATATTTATCTCGTTTTAAGTCTATGTTCAATTGGGACCATCGATAAATGAAATATCAAATTGCATCTCGAAAGTATAAAAATATCCACCTAAAAGTGAAAAAAATAATAAAAGACAAATATTTTATATTTTTGGGATGAGATTTTGACCTAATTTGCTCAAACTCTCAATTAAGTATAAAAAGGCCTTAAAAGTATTATAGAATTCCAAACTCGTCGTATTCGAATTTACAACGAGAGAGACATAACCAACTTTACTTGCTTTACTGTGAAACGAACAAACTATTTTTTAATTTGATTTGGTCTCGTTTGTTGACGGTATTAACTGAATAGAGAAAAGACTATTAAAAAATAACTTGTAGTTCTAGACTCGTCCGAACTTGGAACAAGATAAATATAATTACATTCAATAGTTGATGACAAAAAGTGAAAAATCATACAAATATATATTACTTTTTTTTTCGCCAAAACTTGAATTCATTCAACACCAAAACAACTCAAAGGCATCAATAAACACTAAAGCCATAGTAAAAGAAAACTCACAAGAACAAGTAGCACAGTTGTAGAGAAAAAAACGAATAGAAAGCAACAAACAAAAAATAGCAGAAAACATAAAGCAACAGAACACATCAGCCCATGCCACATCGTGCTCTAACCTCATAGTCGTTACACATACTCAGATCATGCCCTAACTTACTAAAGAACTTGGCAAACCCCAAAAATCTATCAAGAATACATCTAGGAAAGAGCATACCAATGATAATCGGTTTATCCACATCAACTAGAACACGCACCTTAGCCAAGAAACTTGTTGAATCCCTCCATTGTCCACTTCTTCCTCGTCCGTCGCACTATCATCTCCACCATCGTCCACATCCATTTTCTGAACCACCGTTGACTTGAGTGTCCATATGAACCACCATTGTCCATGTTATTGAAGAAGTTCCCACAGTGGAGAGAGTAGGACCTCTCGCAGAGGGGAGAGCAGTAGACTATCACAAAGGAGAGAGTAGGAGACTCTCACAAAAAAGAGAGCATAGCAGCGCTAAGGTTTTTTTGCCACAAATATATAATCTAATTTAAAACAAATGAAACATCTAACATCAATTTAAAATATATCCTATACTTTCAAGACCAATTTAGGTATTTGGCCAAAAGATTATTACCTTGAATTTGATAAAATTAAAAAGATTGAACATAAATTCTACCTATGTTTTTTCTTTTGCCAGAGATAGAAATGGACAATTCCACCTATATTTTGTTTGTTAATCAACAATCTTTTTTTGGGTAAAGTGTTAAAAATATTAGATAGATAGATTTCATTGTGCTATAAAAAAATATATTATCAGATTTCATTTTAGTTTATAAAACAGCATCTCACGATTCATTTAGGCAGAGCATTTTCTAATTTCTAAATTTCATAAATTATATTATGATAATCATTTAAATATCCGTATTGTACAATAAATAAATATGATAATAAATTGATAACAACTTAATAAATATTTTGAGAATTATTTGGTAAAACTAAAAATCATATACTATTTATATTTCAAAAAAACAATAAAGATTTATGAAAAATAAATAATTTTTTTGATACTAAAAAAATGAAAGACAAAAATAATTATATAACTTCTCATCGNGAAAAAAAAAAAAAAAAAGTCAAGTCTAGGAGCGCGACGAAGAAGCAATTAATACACTTTGTGCAAGAAATGATGTGTAGATGCATGAATTGAAAACCAAAGTAGGTTAATAGAAAATTGAGATTAGGAACTTGAACAAGGGTTCCGAAATTTTCGTCGGAATTGAATTTTTCCATAGCGAAGTGAAGAAAGAAGACCTGGGTAGTGAAGCCTCTGGGTTCTGTCGCTGTCTGTGTTGCGTGGATTGGCTCTTGCGATTCTGGCGCTCAATCATGGTGGATAACATGGAAATCGACTCGCCTTCCGATTCTGAACCCATCAAGGCTCGAGATCGAATCGTTCAGGTAACACCCATTTCTTCTAGTAGTAGATTTTTTTTTTCTTTTTTTTTTTTTTGTGGATATGGGTTACTGTGAACTCGATTGTTGTTGAGAGTTATGTAGTTCGCTGTTATTATCTCCTCATTTAGAAAATAGGTACTTTTTTTTTATTGTTGAGAAGAAACCCTTTGTCGGTTGAATTCTTGTGCTTCAATGTATCCCATGATTTATTAGTTTTTTTTAATATTTGATTAATATTTTTAATTGACGTCTGCAGAAGCTTGTTCAATTGGGAGTTCCTGAGGAGCAACTTGACCCACCGCAACTTGTTGATTTTGTTAAGGATAAAGAATCTTTGATACCTGAGCTAGTGTCTGCTATATTACCTGGGGATGAGGAAGTGGTTGAAGCAATAGCAATGCAAGATCCGAAGCCGGGTGGTAAAAAATCCTCGGGTGTGACAATGAAGCCGAGATTTTATGAAAGCATGCTGTGGCTACAGTGGTTAATGTTTGAGGGTGACCCAAATGCTGCCTTGGGGAAACTTTCGAGATTGTCGGTTGGGCAGCTTGGTGTTTGTGGGTCTGTTTGGGGACATAATGATATAGCATACAGGTGTAGAACATGTGAACAAGATCCAACCTGCGCGATATGTGTACCTTGTTTTGAGAATGGAAATCACAAGGGCCATGATTACTTAGTTATATACACAGGTGGTGGTTGTTGTGATTGTGGGGATGCAACAGCCTGGAAACGTGAGGGATTCTGTTCAAAGCATAAGGGTTCAGAGCAGATACAACCGCTTCCAGAGGAATATGCCAATTCTGTATCTCCAGTGCTTAATTCCATCTTCGATTTTTGGAAAGACAAGCTAACATTTGCAGAAACTGTCTCTCAAGAAAACTCTAGATCAAGCATTGCTGTTGTCGAAAGAAAGAAGGCTGCTAATGAGCTAACTTTTGCATTAGTTGATATGCTTTCAGAATTTTGCAAGAATAGTGAGAGTTTGCTCAGTTTCGTTGCTAGGTTGTTATTTTCTTCTACTGGTTTATTGAGCATTCTGTTGAGAGCTGAGAGGTTTTTAAATGATGCTGTTGTAAGAAAACTCCATGAGTTACTACTGAAATTGCTGGGAGAACCTGTTTTCAAGTATGAGTTTGCTAAAGTATTCCTCACTTACTATCCAAGTGTTATTAATGAGGCCATAAAAGAGTGCAGTGATGGTCCTCTGAAGAAGTATCCTCTGCTGTCCACATTCTCTGTGCAGATACTTACAGTGCCCACTCTCACTCCCCGTCTGGTGAAGGAAATGAACTTACTGACCATGCTGTTGGGATGTTTGGAAGACATTTTCTTTTCTTGTGCCGGAGAAGATAGCCGATTGCAGGTGATCGGCTTCTTTTATTTATTTATTTCTTTATTTATTCTCATCAGGATATATGTGCAACAATTACAGACTAATAATAAATCTTTTTAAATCAAATCTCTTGGTATTTGTTGTGATCTTGCAGTTGGTAAAGAATTTTATATCAATGATATATTGCTATACTATGATCTTGCTCCCAATTTTTGTTTTATTATGTTTGCCTAAAGTGACAGATCCTCATTGCAGGTTGCTAGGTGGGGAAATTTGTATGAGACGACCATACGTGTTGTTGAAGATATTCGATTTGTTATGAGTCATGTGATGGTTCCTAAATATGTCACCTATGGTCAACAAGATATCTCAAGAACTTGGATGAGACTTATATCCTTTGTTCAAGGGATGAACCCTCAAAAGAGAGAAACTGGTCAACATATTGAAGAAGAAAATGAGAATGTACACTTACCTTTTGTTTTAGGCCACTCTATTGCAAATATTCATTCTCTTTTGGTGGATGGGGCATTTTCTGATTTTAGTAAGGGAGGATTGGATGATGAGATTTTTTGGATCTCAGATAAGCAAGAATCGGATGATGGAGATAATCTAAGACATGCAAAAGTGGGGCGATTGTCACAGGATAGCTCTGCATGTAGTATGGCTGGTCGGAGTAGTGCTTTTGCTGGTTCTTCAAAGGCATCTGAAGTAAAATCCAATGCCTCTTCTCATATGCTACTTCCACATTCGGTCACGTGGTTGATTTCTGAGTGTTTAGGGGCCATTGAAAATTGGTTGGGAATTGAAAATAAGTCTTGGGTACTTCCTAACATGTCATCATCAAACAGTGGTAGTATCTATGACGGCAATCTTTCAGCAATAAAGAGAACATTAACCAATATCAGAAAAGGTAGGAATATTTTTCGGAGGCTTGCAAGCTCAAGTGAAGACCATGGTAGGCAAGGCTCTGATTACTGCATGGATGACCTTGAAAACAGTGAAAATGCAGTTAAGGATTGTAAAGCAAAAATAATTGAATCAGATCATACCCATAATTCTTCTGGTAGTGTTGACAGTACAGTGGAAGCAGATGTTCCTGCAGAATTAGATGGTCTGCGTTTTCTATCTTCGTTTGATTGGCCACAAATAGTTTATGATGTTAGTTCACAGGATATATCTGTACACATCCCAATACATCGATTACTTTCCATGCTGTTGCAAAGGTCCTTGAGAAGATACTTTGGTGAATCTCCAATTCCAGATGTGTCTGATGCTTGTTCTGCTAACTCATCATCAACAATCTACACTGACTTCTTTGGACATGCTTTAGGGGGCAGTCATCCCTGTGGGTTTTCTGCCTTCATAATGGAGCATCCATTGCGCATTAGGGTTTTTTGTGCTGAAGTTCATGCTGGAATGTGGCGGAAAAATGGAGATGCTGCTCTTTTATCTTGCGAATGGTATCGGTCAGTGCGCTGGTTAGTGTACACTGTATCTAAGGATTAATGTTCAAGTGCTAACTTTACATTGCATTGCATCAGTTATACTTATTTATTTCAGAAAGTTTGTCCAGGTCTTTCTTATGGTCTTTTCTTCTGCAGGTCCGAACAAGGTCTGGAACTTGACCTATTTCTTCTTCAGTGCTGTGCTGCACTAGCTCCACCAGATCTGTATGTCAGTAGAATTCTTGAGCGTTTCGAGCTTTCAAACTACCTTTCCCTGAATCCTGAACGGTCTAGCGAGTATGTTCTCAGTTTTTGCAACATCATATCCTTATCATGCATCATTTTTTTCTTCTTTTCTCATGCTTTACTGGTCTCATTGCCATATCTTCTGTAATTTTATGTCTACCAGTACCTACAAAAGATATCATGGGTTTTATAATTCTGCATTGTCTTCCCCCTCCGCACACACACACACACACACACACCCCCCCCCCCCC
>QANZ01028759.1:364880-381996 GCA_003254925.1 Chamaecrista fasciculata | reverse complement strand
CCCCCCCCCCCCCCCAAAAGAAAAAAGAAAGTAGTCATATTCTTGGGAGTTGGGGCAACCTATCTAACTTGGGTCCCATTTTTTGTTGTTGTTCCTTCAAAGTCTGCTGTAATGAAGGTGCTATGAAAAAAGCTACTGGTGAAGAACATTCAGATCAAGTGTGATAAAATTTGTTGTGAGTTGTATTTTGGTTGATAACAGTGTTTATTTTGTTATATAAGTATGGTTATTTTAAAATTACGAAGCAGATTTTACTAAGTTAAATGGAAATATAACAGTTTATAATTTAGGGAGGGTGAAGATTTCTTAGGTATAGGTAGATCATGTTTTTGACAACTGTCGCTGGTAGCTGGTCTGAAATGACCTCAAAATGTGGTTCTTTAAAGCACATATGGCCTTTAACATGCACTGGAAGAAGCACCTTCAAATATTTTATCAAACTCAGATTTGTAATGTCAGTCACCGGAACCAATTCAAAATGAAAATTACTCTCATTAAAGCTACTTCATTTGATTGGTATGATTTAAGATCTATTTTTCATGACATGAGAATCAAAGTTCACTCCTGTTTGTTAAGGACCATACTCATGTTAAAACCTTTAATCTAACTTTGTCATTCCCTACAAGATCAGTAATCCATATTGAATGAATATCTATTTTGCAGGTATGAACCTGTTTTAGTCCAGGAAATGCTCACTCTTATTATTCAGATAGTGAAAGAAAGGCGCTTTTGTGGGCTAACTACAGCTGAAAGCTTGAAAAGGGAACTAATTTATAAGTTAGCCATTGGAGATGCCACTCGTAGCCAATTGGTGAAGTCTCTACCTCGTGATCTCTCTAAGTTTGAACAGCTTCAAGAGGTTTTGGACACCGTTGCTGTTTATTCTAATCCATCTGGCTTTAACCAGGTTATATCAATTCTCAAGTTTTTTTTTCCTTTCCCTTCAGTTAGCCTCTATTTATCTTAACTTTCTTCTTTTATATCAGGGTATGTATTCCTTGCGATGGTCATTTTGGAAAGAATTGGATTTGTATCATCCTCGTTGGAATTCAAAGGATTTACAAGTTGCAGAAGAAAGATATTTACGCTTCTGTGCTGTCTCTGCCCTATCCACACAACTTCCTTGTTGGACAAAAATTTATTCTCCTTTGAAGGGGATTTCCAGGATAGCCACTTGCAAAGTGGTCCTACAGATTATCCGTGCAGTTCTATATTATGCTGTTTTTACTTTCAAAGCAGCTGAATCTCGTGCTCCGGATGGTGTTCTTCTGACTGCACTGCATTTACTATCGTTGTCTTTAGATATCTGTTTTCAGCAGAAAGAATTTACTGACAAGACATGTGTCGATGAGACAGAAATCCCTATAGTAGCTTTCGCTGGTGAAATAATTGAAGAAAACTCTGCTTATGGTGTTGGTGAACAAAGCTTGTTGTCACTTCTCGTTGTGTTGATGAGGTTTCACAGGAAGGAAAGTATAGACACTTTTGTAGAAGCAGGTGGTTGCAACCTCTCTGCTTTAATTGAAAGCTTACTGAAGAAGTTTGCTGAGATTGACCACAGATGCATGACTAAGTTGCAGCAACTTGCCCCTGAAGTTGTGAGTCATATATCTGAACGCATGCCAGCTAGAGACTCAAGCGAATTGGTGTCAGTTTCTGACAGCGAGAAACGCAAGGCAAAAGCTCGGGAAAGGCAGGCTGCAATGATGGTAGGATGTTGTATTTTGTTTTTATAATCAAGTATATTAACAGAAGTCACACTCTGTTTGATGCACCTTAATATGATTTTGCTGAAATCTGGAGGACATATCTGAGACATGTTAATAATTATGCATAAGTTTTTTGGAACACATGCTTTTCAATTCTCTTTGTTAGTAGTTTTCATGTTGAAGGAAAGCATTTAGGCTAGGTTTGTCTGGTAGCAAGACTCTTGAGCTTGGGTTTAGATACTTTTATATCTAGCCGCCATTGATCTGTTTGGTTTTACCAATTTAATCACCTTCACTTTTCGAATTAGATCTTGTTTTACTTGGTTTGTAATTCAGGAAAAGATGAGAGCTCAACAGTCAAAGTTTTTGGCGAGTGTTGATTCCACAATTGATGATGATTCTCAAGATGATAATGAAGGTGACTTTGATACTGAGCATGATGCTGAGGAATCCACTCAAGTTGTTTGCTCACTTTGCCATGATCATAATTCCAAACGTCCCATATCATTTCTGGTTCTTCTTCAGGTATCTTACAGTACTGTGGTAGTATAACTGCTGCATACCAGATCAAATATAGATTCCTGTTTGGTGAATTGCACATTTTTGTTTGAATTCATTGTCACTGTCACTTTTTTTTTTTCTAAAAAAAAAATTTAAGCTAATTTGTACATTTTTTTGTCTGTTCTATGCACAAGAAATCTAGGCTTGTCAGTTTTGTAGACAGAGGTCCCCCATCTTGGTCGCAACTTTGCCAGACAGATAAAGAACATAAGTCTGTCACCAATTTCACGGCAACAGATACATTGGCTATGGATTGGAATTCATCTAGTTCGGGATCAAGTTCGTCTTCCGACATAGCCCAGGTGCTTCTGAATGCTGCCAATGAATTGGCCTCTAGTGGGCAACCTGCAGAAGTCAGTACCTTTTTGCAATTTATTAAGAATCAGTTCCCAACGTTGGGGAGTGTTCAACTTCCGGATCCATCTCACAATGAAAAAGAGAAGTCGCCATATACTTTTGAGTCACTGGAACAGGATTTGCACCTCTCCATTTGTGGAGAAATGCATGATGATGAGAAAATGTCAACTGCTGAAGGGGATCCAAAAATTGTTAGAGATGGTGGATCTGTCTTGCTTGGAAAATATATAGCTGATATTGCAAGAGAGATGTTAAACACTTCACCATCTGAAAATGTTCAAAGTGAGAATGCTTCTGTAGAGTCTACTTCACAGCACACAGGATACTGTTCATTTGGCCCGACTGATTTTGATGGGCTTCATCTTTCTTCCTGTGGTCATGCTGTGCATCAGGAGTGTCTTGATCGATATCGATCTTCATTAAAAGAAAGGTAAATTTTGTTTATAGTTTCTGTACTATAAACTGGTTGGGAGAATGCTGAAAATTTTAAAATTTGATTATGCTGTTATATCTTGTCCTTTTGATATCAACTGGCCCTTTTTGCAAATTACTCATTAGTTGTTTGAAAATAATAGATGGCTTTTCACTTACGCTTACACTTGGACAGGTCTGTCAGAAGAATTGTTTTTGAAGGAGGACATATTGTTGACCCAGATCAGGTATGAGTCAAGTTTTTTGGACAATAATTTTTATTTTCTTAAGGTTGATGAAAAAATATATTATCTGGTTTTGAAACACTTCAATTTTGTTTCAGGGAGAATTTTTGTGCCCTGTGTGTCGTCGACTTGTAAACTGTGTCTTGCCTATGGTACCTGGAAACTTAGAGAAGCCTCTGAAGCAGTCTTCTGGCTTAATTACTGGCTTGCTACCTGCTATGGACCCCTTGGCTGCATCAACCAAAGAAATTCATTACCTCCGCCTTAAGCAAGCCTTGAAGATTTTGCAAACTTCTGCTAATGCTGTTGGAAAGGAAAAATTCCAAAAAGCAATTCCTTTGTCACAATGTGATAGAGCAGAGCAAAAACTAGAGCATTTCTCTCAAGTGTTGTCTAAAATGTATTTTCCTAATCCTAACAAACATGACAAGTTATCAAGATCTGCAAGACTAAATCACCCAATGCTCATGTGGGACACTTTTAAATACTCCTTGATGTCAATGGAGATTGCTGCACGATGTGGAAGGTCTTCTTTGACTCCAAACTATGCTCTTAGTGCCATGTACGAAGAACTTAAATCTTCTAGTGGATTTATATTATCCCTCCTGCTGAAACTTGTTCAAAAGTCAAGAAATAAAAATTCTCTTCACGTTCTTCAAAGATTTAGGGGTGTCCAACTCTTCTCACAGTCTATTTGCTTTGGAGTGTCTGAGAGAGGTATAATTCTTGTATTTATTGCTTTGAACATATAAATATTTATATTTTTTGTTTTCTGTAATATAGTTTCAAATTTGAATATTAGCCTTTTGATTTGGAGGAAGTAGGCTCTTATTTGGGGAATTTACTGTTGGCGTTTTCAAGATTTCTAACAGGTTAAGTTTGGATATATGGATTTCTTAAGAAAACCTGTTGGTGTTTGACTGGGTTTTTTTGCCTCTTGTAGTTCTGATGGGATAGATTTTAGTGGTTGAAAACTTTGTAGGCTTCAAGTTAATTTCTTCCATTGTTTGTCTACATGCTAGAAATTTGTTTGCTTTTCTTTTATTAGGTCTTGCATGCATATTGTAAGTTCACATTTCTGATTTTGATTACCCTGGTTCCGTAACTGCTTCATTTTCACAGGTGATATGTTATCTATCTTGAAACATGTCGAAATGGACCTATCAAACACTGACATTCTATTCTGGAGGCGGGCTTCTGATCCTGTACTTGCTCATGACCCCTTTTCAACGTTGATGTGGGTTCTTTTTTGTCTGCCATACCCATTTTTGTCATGTGAAGAATCTTTGCTGTCCCTTGTGCATGCTTTCTATGTAGTAGCTGTAACTCAGGTTGGTCATCTTGCTTCCCACTTACTCAAATTATATGTATTCTGTTAGTATGCCAATATTGTAATATGGGTTCATCTGGATGCAGGCTGTTATTATGTATTGTGGGAAGTCTCAACATTTAAGTGAATTAGGTGTTTCTGATTGCCTGATCACTGACATATTTAAAGTTATGGGTGAATCAAGATGTGCTCGGGAGTATTTTGTGTCAAACTATTTTGACCCTAGTGCTGACATTAAAGATGCCATTAGGAGGTTCTGCTTCCCTTATTTGCGAAGATGTGCATTGTTGTGGAAAATACTATATTCTTCCATCCCAGCACCATTCTGTGATGAGGATCATGTATTGGATAAATCATGTTGTTACACACATGACTTTATGGTTGACTCCAACATTGACATTTTTGAGATTACTAAAATTCAAGAGCTTGAGAACATGTTCAAGATTCCCTCTCTTGATGTGGTTCTTAAGGATGATCTTTCAAGATCATCTGTCTCTATTTGGTGTCATCATTTTTGCAAGGAATTTGCATTGGCTGGGGTTCACCGAAATATGCATATAACACCTGCAGTTCCATTTGAGTTGATGAGATTGCCACATGTTTACCAGGATCTTTTGCAGAGGTAATTGTAATTAATATATTTCACATGTCTTTATATAAGGTAACTTCTATTGAACTTGAAATTTTACTTCATACAAAATATATACATATACAGGTGTATCAAACAGCGTTGCCCTGAACCTGAATGCAAATCAGTTCTTGATGAGCCTGCATTGTGCCTACTCTGTGGTAGATTGTGCTCCCCTAGTTGGAAATCATGCTGCAGGTTTTACTTTCACCTATTTCATTGCTGATTTACAGCTTTTACTTTGAAATGCTTGTTAGCATTAAAAGTTCCATCTCATTCTTGAGATGTACCCCTTGGTCAACGATTGATTTTATCTTTGATATCGTGATTTTGATTCAATTTTATTATAGTATTATATTATGTAAAAATATTTGCTAGCCGTTATGTCTCTAATTAGAATTCCTAAACCCCCATTGTACAACTATGTAAATAAGTCCCTTTCCAACTTTGATATTGAGATATTTGTTGAGCTAGTGAGTAATACTCAACAATTTAGGTGCTGCCTTTTTGTAGATGCTCCCAATTTTTACGTTAACCTTGGGACATGTCACTCTTGCATGATTTTTTTTTCTTGGGGAGTTATTCCTCATTCCTCAGACTAGAATTGACAAATGAAGTATAAAGCTCTAGTTACTGTGAAGAAATAGTGATGGCATTTAGCATGAGTTAGGTTGGCATATCTGTTAAGGCTTGCTATTAGTGATAAGAGGTATGTGGCAATAGATGGTATCATTTGATGAATAAAAAAGATCATAATTGATTTTTGAGGTTTTCTTTCCAGAGGACATGCTTATAACATTGGCTGAGATTGAATTCACAATAGAAGGTTGATAGGTGTAGATATTTCATTTTTTATATTGAATGAAATATCTTTGTTGGGTATGCTAATTGTGACAGACTTAAATTGATGATTTTGTCCCTCTTAAAATAACTAGAACAGTTAATCATGCTGTATTGGAAGCTTTAGTAAAGGGATGGAATTAAAGAGAATGAATTGGAAAGGAATGGTTGGAAAGGAGTTATGAGACTCAAGTGACCTTGGGGAACCTTCCCTCAAAAGTTAGCCATTGAGAGGGGAGAACCAAAAACTCAAGTATTCCACCGAGGATCATCTCATACTATTTGTTAGTGTGAGACTTAGGCATCTCATACTACCCAAGTTTCTATCAAGTTATATTCCCCTTGTTAGGATGATTAATGAGAGAGCTATGAGGAATAGGGTTATAGTTCAAAGAATTGGATAGAGGATTAGTCCTTTGTCCTGTAATAAATCTCTGCAAGTGGTTATGATGGAATTCTGATTTCTTGGTGATGGACCTTGAAACCTCAGTTATTTTTCATTTTCATGTTAGTGTGATGGGCTTAGATGGACTATGGACAAAGTTTATAGCAGAAAGAGGGATGGAGATGGGCTTGCAGCTGGGCCTGGTTCAGGGCAGGCCAATATCCAGTGCTGTCAGAAGGAAGAAGGATTAGAGGGGTAAATAGGAATTTGCCAGAGTAACCAATGGTACTGGGCAAGCAATTGTGCAATGTGTAAAACTTTTTGTATTGTGTGAAGAAGGCTAGCCTTTAAAACCTAGCAGTCTTTTTCGTTTGGCTGTATTTTGTGAAGAATTTACTGTTTTTGCTTGTGACTCCATAGCTTAACCTTTTTCGAGCTAGGAGAAAGTGTGTGAATACATTGTATCAGTTTGTCTGTCTAGGGGCTCTATCATAGTGCCTTCGCCAAATGCACGCTGTTCATATTTATAGATGATTAAGTGGTGGACTAATTGTGTTTGGTTGGATATTGCACTGTGGATAATATTTTCAATTTTGAAACCATAGTTCGAAGTAGAACGTTTGATTGATCTTTTTTTTTTAATTATTTTTTTTAATGATTTCATGCATGTTTATAAACTGCGAATCTGACATCTTTGGTTTATTATATTTTAAGGGAAAGTGGATGCCAAACTCATGCAATGTCTTGTGGAGCGGGTACTGGAGTGTTTTTGTTGATTAGGGTATGCCATGTTCTTTCCTAAAATTATGTTCTTTTCCCATTTTTGTTTCAAAATTCCTTTGAGTTGCCTTAGTTTGTCTCCTCGCCCTTTCTATTATTTTTTCAAGATTATTTGTTTGGATGCCACAATGAGTTAGTTTTATTGGCAGAGAACAACAATCTTACTACAAAGATCTGCACGCCAGGCTCCCTGGCCTTCTCCCTACTTGGATGCTTTTGGTGAGGAGGTAAGTTGTCCTCTAGCATCTTTCATTTACATAAATAAAATTTGTGTTCTTTTTTTGTTTTGGGTAGAAAATCGAAGTTTATAATTTTATTTGAAGAAGATACTACTGAGGTAACAAGTTAGGCACTAAAATCTTTTGATAATATGATAGTTATCTTTGTTTATTTGCTGCCACTAAATTTGAAATTTAAATTTGAAACCGTAACAGATTTAAGTTCCTAACAACCATGGACTCCTAATGACTAGATAAGATAAGACTCCTAAAAAATGGATAAATTAAACTTCAAGGTAAAAAGTACCTGATCAAATAATTTGAATGGCAACACTCGCCCTCAAGATGTGGAATGGATGTCAAATATTAATCATTCCCAGCTTGGCAGTTTGCTCCTCAAACTGATTGTAGATAGAGCTTTAGTTAGTTGCTTGAATATTGGTGTATGTTTTAAGTTGATAGTTGCTCTTTCCACTCTTTCCTTGATGAAATGGCTGTCTGTTTCCACATGTTTGGTTCTGTCATGGTGCTTAGGATGCTTAGCAAACCTGACAGCATCCAAGTTATCGCATTTAACTTCCATACTGTCTTCAACTTGAATTTTGAATGTGTATTTGTATGTTTTTGTTGCAGGATTTTGAAATGCACCGAGGAAAGCCTCTTTACCTGAATGAGGAACGTTATGCTGCTTTAGCCTACATGGTTGGTGACTAAATATACTTATGCCCCTGTCGTTCCCCTTCTCTACCTTTCAGTTTTCTCATATTGATATTTAACAAACTGTTTGTTTTATCGGCTTAGGTTGCCTCTCACGGCCTGGATCGGAGTTCCAAGGTTCTTGGCCAGACTACCATAGGCTCCTTCTTCATGGTTTAGTTCAACTTTTAAGGTAAGACTTCAAAGTTGTCTTATTTTCTTGTATCATTTTTCTACTTTCTTGTCTTTTAATTCATAGCTAATATTATTTATTAATGGGCTTCTGGAGGCAGGAATGATGAGTGGACAGATATAAGGATTGAAAGTGACTCTAGAATATGCCTTTTTAATAATATTCACACTTCTGATAGTAGAAAAAAAATCCAAATGTCCTCGATGCTGTGTCTTGGGATAGAAGTGTACAGATCATTCAGGTGAGCATGCCTTATTTGATTTTGGTTTTGTGCTTTAGAACTTCTATTATATTCTCACTGGATTTAATTTATTGGCTTATATCATTATTAAAGAAAACTAAAATAGTGTGAAGGAAAAACTTCTGAACTAATGTTAAGTTTACCCATTATGTCAAATTTGTGCTAAATCCCACTCATTAACCTCGTGAATTGCTTGTGTTGATGGTTTATTGTTTGTTTTTAATTGATATTATGAGGTTTTGTTCTCTATGGATAGTAGAAGATCTTAGGATTATATTTATGTGGACCTCTCGGTATTAAGCAGAAAGAGAAAGGCTGGTCTCTCTAAGCAAGTATTAGACCATGAGATAGTGTACTCTGTCTTCAACTGGATCCAACATCTAATAGGGTGTCAACAAAGCAATTTTTGTCAGGATCTCAATTTTGGTGATCTTATGATTCTACTGGGGCAGTGTTAGGATCTCAATCTTTTATATGTCTAATCTTATGATTTTACATTTTTATGTCTCATTGATCCTTTAATGTTGTAACTTAGTCATGAAAATCTATTTTCAAGAGAAAGTTTAAATATCATACCAATAATAAACACTAATGAGAAGATGTGTTTTTTTTTTTGGTGAGAATGAGAAGATGTGTTTTAATGCAAAACATTTTATGGAAATTTATATTAGTATATATGTACTTTATTTATTCTATAAGAAAATGTGGGATCTTACAATATTTGATTTGATTTTGCAATTCAATATCTTATGCTTTATTTGGTCTCTTGCTGAATCTCAATCTTGATTTACTTTGCAAATAAGTGGATCTTCTTAGTTAATAGTTGATATAGATTGTGATAAAAATGTCCATGAACCTTTATAAAGTTTTTCTTTAAGAGTTGAGTTAAATTGGTTTTTGACCTGGTATATGAAGCCTCTATTGACCTAACATAAGTTCCACTTTGCATCTTCTTAGTGGATACTTCTTCTTTTGTATCCATCCCAAACGCGCTGATGATATTTTTCCCATCATTTCTGTTCCCATGAAAAAAAAAATCACTGGATTTAGGATTCTCAACATGGCAGTCCCTGCAAAGATCCTCGTAACGTCCATGAATTTCAGATTTAACTTTCAACCCAAAATTTCTACAATTATGCTTCTTTAAAAGATCTGTTTGCCCTAATCATTGGATGATGCATAATCAAAGCACCTTTCTTAATTGCTGTTGTCTGAGTTCTGGAGAAAAGTAGCTTTAAGATTTTCATAGACTTATAAAAGTTCATGTCCTATCATGCATCAGCAGATTGATACAGTTTGTTCTTAAGGATTTGAAGACTAGGCTCCTGGGGGATAATGTCGATAATCTACCTTCTGGCTGTGTAGCTGTGTACAGTTTTCGTTGAAGCTAACCTAGCAGGAGCAAGCTTTTTTCCTGCTTTATGAAACAGCTGCACAGGTGTACATATATCATCATACCAGCGTGGATCAATTTCTGAGGTACAATTTATGGAATCATGTGCTTATCCTGCCATCACTGTGGTTTAGGATGTTGATAAAGACAAAACATTGAGTTTGTTCCTCTTCTGGGTCTCATTTGGGCTTTTGTTGAGCCATCATCCCCCAAGTTACTTGTATATAAAGGCATAATATATATACTACTGATTTTCAGTCATATGGTGGTTCCTTTATTTGTGAGTTGTGACTCATTCAATTGGGGGCTCATTGGCTAATAGTAAAGTTTATGCCCTCTTTTGGGTTTGATGGATGGATTATGATAATTGTTTATATTTTGGTGGATAAAATGTGAAGCGATCTAATCTGAAAGGTATAATATTGGCCATTGTTGGATGCGCTCTTAGCTTTTGGAAAAAAAGGCAAAAAAAAAAAAAGATGCAACTTTTGAGTATTTGTTACCATGTTTTTATTTAAATTATGTGGTGGAAAAGTTATTTGGAAAATCAATGTATTGATGAGGTGGGAAAATTATCAAATTGTTTTTAAAGAAAAGTCCGATAAGAAATGTTTGATTCTACCAAACCGCAACTTAGCCCATTCTCTTCTTGTCACCTTGTCTTTGTCCTCCTCATTCTGGTCCTCAATTCTCATTGCAAAAACTTTTCTCCTCATATTGAGTAAACTTACAATTTAATCTTTAAAAGATCTGAGTTGATTACTCAGTCCTCGAAAGATTAAAATGTACATTTCAGTCTCTGAAAGATTAAAATGGTATATTAATTTGTTCTTTTTATGGATTAAATAGTGTATTATTTTGATCTTTCAAAGATTAAATATACATTTTAATCTGTCAAGGACTGAGTTGTCAGCTCAATGATCAAATTGTTAGTTTACATTATTTTTCATCCTCATGTCCTTGTAAAATCCCGGTAGAAATGCCCCTATATTTTAAAAAGCTTAAGTGCACTTTTGGTCTCATAACTTTGACAAAGGTTTCGATTTGGTCCCATAACTATTTTTGTTGCACTTTTGGTCCTATAACTTTGACAAAGGTTTCGATTTGGTCCCATAACTATTTTTGTTGCAATTTTGGTCTCATAACTTCTCAAAAGGTGCCACTGTAAGTCCCATGCTCAATTCCATCCATGTTTAGCCGTTAAATATGACGTGACACAGTGAGTTGGATCATAATGTGGCAAAGTAGGATGAGGACTTAGGGATGACAATTTATATCCTAAGTTAGGATATCCGTCCGTATCCGTCCGTAAAAATATCCGGTATCCGTCGGATACCGGATATCGGATACGGATACGGATAGTGAAAATTAAATTTTTTTCGAATATTGGACGGATACGGATATTGCCCTCGGATACCCTATATCCGTCCGAAATGAACGGATATTTAGGGTATCCGATATCCGATATCCTATTACTTATTTAATTTTTATATTTTACTTTTAATTTAACATTTTATATATAAATATTTAAATTTAATTAATTATATTCATATATATTTTTTAAAGAATCATATTTTAGTTATTTATATTTAATTTTTTATTTTAAAAAATAAATTTAAAATGTAAATAAATAATAATTTCATTTAATTATATTAGTTGGCGGATAATGGATATCGGGTACCCGATATATCCGATTTATAAAATAGGATATCCTATCCTATATCCATATTTTTTCGGATATTTCGGGTATCCGTCGGATACCGAATATCGGATAGGGTGCGGATACGGATATTAATTTATCGGATACGGATAGGGTACAGATATTTGATAGGATAAACGGATACGGATACGGATAGTGGCAAAACCACCGGATATCCATCCGTTGCCATCCCTAGATGAGGTGGACTTAAAAAGGACCTGTACGCAACATATTATAACATTTCAATATCAGAAACACAAAAAATACCAAGGGTCATTATGAAGTTTTCACACTCTCTTCTTCGTCTTCTTCATCTTCTTCAACTTCCTTCCCACCACACATGTGCCATCTTCTTCTTCATCTCTTCACCCAGAAGCCAAATATCTCTCTCCTCTTCGATTCCTCTGATCCGTGCTCGTCCGTTCACGTACTGCTCACATGCCATCAGAATCGCGTTCGCTCGCCGCAAAAATGGCCGTCGCGGATTTTGATATGCTTTGTTCGACGGTGGCTTTGCAGACTCAGGGAAAATGGGGGACGAAGCGCATCGTCTCCCTGAACGGTCGAAGCGCCTCCGACCACGATTGACACACCAACGACGCCGATTGAAGGTTCGGTAGGGTAAAGGATGCGGCGATTTTCGCGAGAATTTCGTACGGAAGCGCATAGAAGAACCCCTTTACTTGCTAAATTGAAAACCCTAAACCCTTCTGGATATTAAGTGCCAAAACGGCTAGTCGATTCTCGTTGTTAAGGCTATAAAATGGATGGTATTGGACGCAGACAAAAAGTGATTCTGATGATGAAATCCAAATTGAGTTGAGATACACAAAGCTGCTTCTTCACTGAATAGTTCCAACACGTACAAACATCAATATGCTTAAACTTTTGGGTGAAGAGATGAAGATGAAGAAGAAGATGGCGGCATGTGTGGTGGGAAGGAAGTTGATATTGAGATGTTATAATATTAAACTTGGTTTTTGTTGTGTTTTTGATATTGAAATGTTATAATATGTTGCATACAGGTCCTTTTTAAGTCCACTTCATCCTACTTTGCCACATCATGATCCAACTCACCGTGCCACGTCATATTTAACGGCTAAACATGGATGGAATTGACAGTGACACCTTTTGAGAAGTTATGGGACCAAAATTGCAATAAAAATAGTTATGGGACCAAATCGAAACCTTTGTCAAAGTTATGGGACCAAAAGTGCAAAAATATTTATGGGACCAAATCGAAACCTTTGTCAAAGTTATGGGACCAAAAGTGCACTTAAACCTTTTAAAAATTATAAATGAGATAATTTCATCAAATTCTTGAATATTACAAGTTTATATAATTAAAAAAAAGACATTTTACAATGGAGGAAACAAAATAAACAATGTACATTTTTTTGATATCATTATTTTCATTTTATTTTCTTATTTCATATAAAGATATATTATATAAATAATAATGATTAAAAACATTGTTATTGGTTAAAAAAAATAAAATTATATATTAATATGATTGATATTCAATTAATTAACTATTACCACTGCATCTGAGCAACATCCAGAGCACATGTATTGACTGCCAATTTATCCCGGGTGCCCATTTAAATGGATGCATTGTTTCCAAGCAGTTTACACTTTACATATATCAAAGTTAAAGTTTCACCAAATAAGGACATATTAGCTCTAGGGGGTATATTTTTTGATATTGAGAGAAAATAAGAGGTAGAGATAGAAAATATAGGTTTTATAATCTTATAGAATAATAAATATGTGGAATGACTTAAAGGCATGTTTGTTTAAGACTATAAGGTGATTATAAGTTTATCAAATGGCAATGTTAATCATGTTTGTGTAAGATTATATAAAAATTACATTATAATCTCAGTACTAATATATCTTTATAAATATACTTATAATTATCTATAATTTAATATATGTTCAAATATAGGGCATTTTAGTCATTTGTTATTACCCTTCATCTATTATACTAACAATAATTTCTCTCTATCATATCATTTTTCACCTAATTTTCTTTTAATAAACTATTGTAATTAATATTTTACTTTTATTTTTCTTTAGTATTTTAATATAATAATAATAATTTATTTGGACAAAGCTAATAATTGTAATTGCAACATGTCTATTTATCAAGCGAAAAAATCTATCCTCGATTATTTAAAAAGCACAAAATGTAGTTTTTTAATAATCAATTATTTCAAATCCTAATGGAAAATTAATCTAATCCAAACACAAAATTTCAAAAAACCCACACGTGCACAGTAAACACACCCAAATGTCCATTTTCCTATCATTTCTCATGATTCAGACACTAAAACACTCAAAAATCGTAAAAAACACTAAAATTTGAAGTGAGAGAATTTTTGAGTGTTTTACCGTTTGAATCGTGAAAAATGAGAAGGAAATGACCATTTGGGTCTTTATACTGTGCACGTGACGGTGGTCACGTATGACTTCGCCGTCAAAATTTAACAAAAAAATAATTTTGGGTATCAAAGTGTTAACGGTGCAAAGAGTAGGGTACTAAAGTGCCAGTTTTGAAAGAACAATGTACCAAAGTGAAATTGGTCCATAGAATAGGACACCAAAGTGTAATTTACCTTTTTTTTTAAAAAAAAACTTATGGGTCAAAAGTTAAAGAATATTGATTGTAACCCTAAACTTGGTAGAGATAGTAATCATGAAATGTCACTTGATGACATTAATTTTGATGAATATATTATAAAAATGGATTATATTTATGTTAATTCATGTAAATTAAGAAATTTGAATTTATGATATGGTTGATGGAGATTGTGCCCTAGGGCCAATCATTTTATATGTATGAACATATGTTTTGATTAATTTATATTTGATAAATTATGTCGTTATCATATTATTAGCATGTTTACTGTGATAACAGTCCTTGATTAATTATGTGATAATTAGTCTAAATTGTCCCTGGTCGATCATTCTCGTGGGAACGTGAATGAACCAAGACCAGCATGACCTCAATGTATGGAGATACACGCATGAGATGCTTTACGAGAGTCATGGTGCAATTATGTAATGAGTTACAAATTGCTGGACCGACCCGGAGAGTCCTGCATGGGTTTAATCATAAGCGAGTCTCTCCTGTAGACCTGTCACGATGCCCTTAGATCTGAGGTCTTGACTATTCCGGCGTTGTAGATGGCGAACTTTGGCCTAGTCCAACGTTGCCCGTAAAAGGGTAGCCATACAGGCTAGGTACGGGTTTGGTTGTTTACCGTGCTGAGGAATGTGGTTGACCAAGAAGGAATTTTGTCCCTCATTAAGATGAGAGATATTTAATTGGGCCCCTCGATGAGTATGTCCAAGGAATGTGTGGCCACACAAGGAAATGGGACTAACTCAAGGAATCGAGAAAGTTGTGGTTTGGAATAAGGATGATTTTCCCATGCCTTATCCATGACCAAAATATCGTGTGACAATAGGGATTATGACAAGGTGGTACTAAAGTTAAATCGGTTTTGTTAAAACGATAACTCACTTGTTTTGGGTAGTCGTGATGGCTTGCTAGAGTCCGCTCTCGACTTGTGAGTCATAGAGATGGCTTGCTGCCAACTTCACGTGAGGTCTGCTGGGTCACACACGAGCAGGATCAAGACACCGCAATGGGACACGAATTAGGGTTTAATTCGTGGGTCACTTTAGTGACACAATTTAAGACATAGTTGAATGTCTGAGACATGAAGTCTTGTTCTTAAATTAAATCTACGTTTACGATATTTAAATTTGTTAGACAAGTTTAAATATATTAATTGTTAAATAGTTAATTTGATTAATCTATTTACAATTAAATTCTTGTTTAAAATATTAGGGAATAATAAATTGGATAAGCCTCCTAAAAGTTAGGCGATTATTGATTTATTAAATTCTCCAATATTAGGATAACAAAGAATGAGGGTGGCGCCTCATGCTCTTGTTTTTTATTAATTAAATTGTTTTGTTAATTAGATTCAAGATTTGATTTTGATTTCAAGATTCAAATTTTGAATTAAGATATTAGGGTAATACTTTAATTCAATATTGTTAGGGAATAAATAAGTTGGTTATAACTTCCTAAGAGTTAGGGTTGTTATTTTGATTTATTAAATTCCTTAAAAATGAGATGGGGATGACGCATTGCTTGTGGGTCCATGTGCAAGATTTGATCTTGCATTTTGAATTCAAATTAAGATATTAATGTAATATTTTAATTAAGAATTCAATTCCTAAAATTATAATATTAGTGTAATCTTATAATTTTATAATTTGATAATTCACTAATTTAGGGTTCACTAATTATAATTATCAATTCCCTAACTCTATAATTACACTAGAGAAAGTCGACTTGCACACTTCACTTGAAGAAAGCAATTCGGCAAAACCCTAATTTAGAGAGGAAGTCGACTATTCCAAGAGGAGAGAGAAAGTTGACTAATTTCTAGAGAGAGGTAGGTTCGCCTAATCCTAAAGAGGTTTAGGGTTTGTGTGTGTATTCTTGTGCCACTTAATCTTGAGTGTTCAAGAATTGTTCTTGAACATTCAAGATTCGTAGATTTGGTTCCCGAATTCTTTTGGAGAAAAGAATTGGAGGCTAGTACCTCGGAGTCTACAAAATTGTTCGTGTGGATCACCGGCAGAGAAAGGACTCGTTGGGGTGGACTTCTCGGAATCGCATAATTCAAACCCACCGATTGATTCGAGGTATACATTCTTTCTTTACTAGCATGAATTCAGATAGTGAATCGTGGAAGGGAATTATAGAATTGACAAAATTTTAATTTTACGTGTTTTTTCCGCTGCGCTCCTCTATAATTTTCCAACAATGGTTAGTTTATTTTTTTTTTTACTTTTGTTTGTTTCGCTATATTAATGTTATAATTGTAATTTACAATTTAATTATGACTACTTGAATTTGAGTTCTATCGTATTTACGACTTTATGCTCTTTTGAATTAATTTTTTTTTATTATCAGTTGGATCTTAATTAAACTTCAATTGAACCATTGATTGTTGAATCTTCATCTCGATTTTTAACATTGCATATAGGTGACAAGTTTTATCATTTTACACAAATTATTGTGGGACTATTAGAATTACAAATTTTCAGATGCAACTATAATGGGCAAAGATGTATGATTTCTTAAAAACAAATAGGGTAAATTGCAATTTGGTACCCTGTGGTTAGGGGCGGTTCCCCTTTGGTACCCTGAAAGAAAAATTTTTGCATTGTGGTACCCCGTGGTTTGCTCCGTTAGCGATTTGGTACCCTGAGGTTTTTTTCTGTTAGGATTTAACGGCAAATGTTAGTTAAAATGTCAAAAATCTCCCAAAAAGTCTTCTCTTATGCGTTTAAGTCCTTTCCCTTTACTAAAAGGGATCAAAACATAAAGAATTAATTATAAAA
>QANZ01028759.1:326269-363032 GCA_003254925.1 Chamaecrista fasciculata | reverse complement strand
ACGGCATATATTTATATATATAAATAATTAAATATTCATAATTTTTAATGAAAAAATTAAAAATTACAATTTTTATTCATAATATATGTCATATCAATTATTATTTTCTCTTGCCTATCATGTTAAAGTTACAAAAAATTGATTTATATTCTAAAATTTATGGATATGTGTCGTGTCGGTGTCATACGAGTGTCGGACACTGACACGTGTCTGACACGGCGACACGCCTTCAAAATGAAGTGTCCATGCTTCCTAGCATTTTCTCAATATAATTTAGAAATATCATATTTTTTATACATAAAAATAAATATTTATTATTACGGTTTAGATACTTTCTTACTCAACCTAAATCTAAATCCAAAAAAATAAAATTTTAAGATACTCATCAAGAATGAATACTTTAATCATCTGTAGTGAAGAGTCCCAACATATAATTTATGAGGGATTCTAATTGATAAAAGGTAGAGTGAAATATCGTCAAGTATTGCAAAATGCAATTGGTAGGTCGTCAACTTTCCAATGCTGTGATATGAACTTGGCTACTATATAGAATACCTAAATCTCACGTCAAGTATAAGAAATGTTCAATGAAATGCTTTGTTAACAAAAAAAAAATGAAATGCTTCATTACAATTTACAAATGAAAATTCTATTGATTGGCATGATAATATCGGAAATGGATCACCTAAATTATAGTGGCTAAAGTATTGCTAAAGTATCCATTACTAACCATTGGATGAGTTGACTATGAATTTATGTGTTGACTTCTAAATAAAATCAATGGTGTGAATGGAATAATTTAACTACTTTAATGTAGCTGAGCTACTCCCGATAATCTCCCATAAAAAAAATCCTCATTATGAATTTCCTAGGAGCAACAAATTAAAAGTGAAAAATGATTATTAAGGTTTCAGTGAATGAATCTATGTTATCATTTAGTTGCTGCAACCAATGTATAAACACTGCATTTACCAAAAAAAAAGAAAAAAAAGTGCTGAGAATTTAAATCCAAAATTTTGATGACCGAGATAGTGTTTCAAGATTGAAGCACTCAAGTTCAAATCTCAATTGGAACTTAAATAAATGTTTCTTCTTTTTAGGATGGGGTTTACTGTACAAATTGGTACGGTTCATATAGGTATATATATATCTCTATCCACAGCCTAATGAAACCTATAAAAAAAATAACTCCTACAATTCCTGAATTCTGTTCATGAGCAATAATTCATTGGGAAAAAAAAAACGTGTGCATTTTCTAATTTAACTCTGCAAAATTAGCAAGACCTCATCGGACAAAATACATCCAGCTTCAACAGCAAGCCTAGCCTTAGTCCCTACATCAAATAATCAACAGAGACAAGAAATAAGAAACACAAAAGCTAGACCAATAAAATTAACAATCCAAAAAGGAAAACAAAAACAAAAAGCCTATCAAGGGGGAAAAACAACAGATAACAGTTTTCAGGTGTTTATTTCCACTGTCAAATTTTTTAAGAGTAAATTAATGATTTAATCCCTAAATAAATTTTTCAATTTAGTATATGAGATAAAAATATACGATTTAATCCTTCAAAGATGAAATTACAATCAATTTTGTCATTTGGTCAAAAAAGTTAATTCAATTTTGATAGTTAATTTAATTTTTTAACATTAATTAGCAAATATCAACAAAATTTTAAACTACATCAAATTTTTCATTAAATTTTAATTAATATATTTAACAAAAGGAATAAATTGATTGTAATTACATCTATTGAAGATTAAATTTAATAATTTTATCTTTGAATAACCAATCATCAATTTACTCATCTAAAAGATTACAACACATGGACAACTCTTATTAAAGAGTTGATAATGCCATGCTGAGTTGAAAAAAGCCCACACGTTGCAATTTTATTAGAGAAACAGGTAACAAAATCTGAATAAAGTTTATGCAAGTCTTATACAATATTTTCATCATGACAAAGAAATACATATTGGAAGAAACTAGCTAAAAATAAAAGGGGCAAGTAAGTCTTTTCTCCCAAACTTTTCCTCTTTTCTTAATACTTATACATCAGCTCTACTTAACTCTTAATTTTCCATCGCCTAGTGTTCAAGGTTTGACTGAGTAGAAAAATGGCCAACGCAAACTGTTTTTCTGTTCAGACTCAAGATTGATATCATGCAGATAAAAAGTACCTCCCTTGTCGGATCTTTTCTAAAAGATGGATTGTTACTATGTTGGAATGAGGAAAAAAAAAGGTCATGAACAACTCTTCCAGCTAGACTACTTGGGAAGCCTTTCTCAACTAATACAGGCTAAAAGCCACATCTCAGAAAAGGAATACAGGCCCATTACTAAAGGACTAAGAGTTCAAATTCTATAGCTTGGCACTGGATCCTCATAATTTTGAACTTAAAAGCTACATCGATGCAGAAAATAAATAAAATGTAGAGCCTATTGCTCACTGCTCAAGAAATCTGATGCAGATTCAAATCATAGTATTAGCTAACCACGGATGATGTAATCAAGAACATGGTTCCCATGAGAGAAACATAACCCATATATCCCTCAGAGGAAAATAAGAACTTATTCAAGTTTCTATATGAAGATAGAATAACTATATGAAAGTTGTTCCACTTTATCTAATATATGAAAGTTCTTCGCCCCTAAATAAAATTTACACAACTCCCCTTTTTTTTCTTTACTTTGTTCTGGGGGTGCTAATAAAGAATTCATTCCAAAACTAACTTGAAATTGTCCAAGATCTCTTGCAATTCTTGTACACTTTTACAAGGTTAATATTAATAGAATAGATGTAGTTCTTAATGGCCAAATCCCAAAAACTACAAAATGGGTAGCTTACCTATAAGCAAGGCTTTATTACCACGCATTTGGATGAATGCTTTGAAGGGTTGCAGTTTAAAGTGTGAAAATGATAGAGAAATATGTATTCTAGTTGCAACCACTTTTAGGTATCCTGATCCAGAAGCAATAAGCTAATTAATATCGTCCATTTCAAGTGGATAAAGCTCATTATTTTGGTCCAACTTCTTCCTAAGACAATTGGCTCCCTCACTGAACAGGCAGTAATCACTATTCACTAATCATATGAACCTCAGAATTCAAGCATAAAAATAATGCAAGGAAACTAAAAGAAAAGTAAATATCAAGGTATACTAACTTTGAAATTATGAACTAGGTCACTCCCAATTTCTTTTCAGGCAAACGATCTACTGTCATTGCAGTGCTCCTTCTTGCAGATTTTTCCTTGGTGTTGCCAGCATGCTTTTCTTTGTCAAAAGCAAACTCAAGTTGTTTTTCTACAGACTTGACAATAGCTGTCCGCCTGAATCTTAATCGATATGGAGGAGATGCATTGAAAGCCTTATTATTGGTAATGTCATTGTTTGCTGGACTCTCAGACAGCTTCCCATACTCAGAGCCAGAACTATTCTTAGTTCCTTCCGGTTCATTAGAAGTTTGAAGCTCACAATCTACTTTCACGACTTTACTAGGACTAACCTCTGTTTGGACCCCAGTCCTCCTCTTCCGCAATATGGAAGGAGTATACGGGAATGATTTAGCAGCCATTTTCAATATTGATTCAGGAGTCTGTGTGCCTAATTCACTGCCCTTCACAGAAGGTGGAGTGCAGAAACCAATAGGTGACATCATCGGAGTAGAGATGTAGTCATTCTGCAGGGAACACATACTTAAATAAAGGGAATCTAAAGGAACTGAACTCTCCAACCGCGGTGGCTCGTAACACAAAGAGCCTGAAGATGGGCTCTCTTGTGAAAAAGATGAAACAATTAGCCTGCCACTATTCATGTCACCATTATTCATATAATTTACAATTGTTCGCCTGCCAGTCAGTCCAGAGTTATCAAATTTTTGTTCACTGATAATCCCAAAATTATCCCTTGATACTGGTTCTGAATTGCTGCAGCTGAGATCTACACTGGATGATCTGGGCTTCCATTCTACAAAGTCAGAATCAGCAGATTCATTTGCAGGAACACTCAGAATATTACCAACCTCTCGTACTGTTGCCGAGGACTCTAACTGATTCTTTCCACTGTCATCCTGCTTAGTAATGTCTGTAGTTTCTGATGATGTTTCAGCAGCTGCATCTAATCCTTTAGTTGAACAAACATGTATTCTTTTAGTTGCAGAGCGTCTAATTGTATCTTTTACAGTGCCTTGTGGACTATTCTTTGAGATTGGTGGAAGCTTTCCTGTGGCTAAATAAAAGTCCAATTTTTTCTTCAATGAACTATTCCAGTGGTTCTTTATTGCATTATCAGTCCTGCAAGAAAAAGCATATATGTATTTACATAATTTACACTTCTGAGGACAAAGGAAAACAATTTTTAAAATATTTAACATTCAAAATGTGTTACAACATTGATCGGGTTGCACATTCAACTTATTGTGCCATCATCTTTTACTTTACCTTATGATGGTTAGAGATACTGTTTGTTATTTTTCAGGGACCCACTAAATAAAATGGACTTATATCATATGGAACTGTCACTAAAAACAAATGACATGCTATTGCATCTACCAAATATGTTCTGATTGACATACATCAGACTGGTCAAGCAATGTCACAGATAGGAGTATTATGAATTGCTTTTGGCCAAAAAAAAGGTGTATGAATCATAGCTTTCCTTTCGGTCAATGAGATGTGTACTATGATTTGCTTTTGGCCTAGAAAAAGTGTATAATGAATTGCAGATAAACTTGCCAAGGGAAAACTGCAAGTTGACAATATATAAAATAAGACAATTAAAGATGGTGGGGGCATGGGAGGGCAACGTAGGTTTGACTGAGAAATCGTTTACGAGGGAAACGAAAGAACATGGGTAGATAATATCACCTTTCAAGATTTTTGTTACCAAAAAAGAGAGAATTCACTCAAAAGCATAGGAAGCTAGAATTCCTTCTTATCATGTTGAATATCAGATGAGGACGCCTCCCCAAACTTATACAACTAGCTCATCATTACAGGATTCAGGGGTTATGATCCTAATTTCCTTCTTGACAAGAACAGACTCAATAAGAAGCATACCTTCCAGGCAAAACCTTAGCTATTTCAGCCCATTTGTTCCCATGTATACTATGAGCATTCATGAGGGCTGTTTCCTCCTCCAAAGTCCAGGCATCCTTCTTTATTCCAGGATTAAGGTGATTATGCCATCTGCAAATGTTTGAAATGTTATTTTCAAGATCACAAACCCATGTTCTGAAGCCAAGAAATTTTATTTATGTTTAATAAAGACTCAACAGGAAAATGGAAAACAAAAAAGGAAAAAATAAGTATAATTTAGGTCTGTATGAAAATGTGCAAGAAATATTCCAATGTAATAGCTATAGGATCTGAACAAAAATGCATCATTTCAAAACCTAAGAACTTGAAGCTGGACTGAATTTATTTTGAAATGATTTTAAGATAACAAGAAATGAGTGAGAACTTGGATATTAAGAGATACAATGGACTTCACATTTACTAGTGGAAAGAATAAACGAAGGTAGAAAGAACAATCACATGAACCTACCTCTCTCGACACTGTTTCCCTATGCGACCAGGCAACGCCTTGGCTATCATGGACCATTTTGTTGGCCCATATTTTGACACAAGTTCTACAATTTTATCATCCTCCTGTAATCAAAGCAAGCAAGAGAACTAATGATTGAACAAATAGTAGGCAACATAAGAGGGGGGGAAAAGGAAAAAGTCTAGGCTCAACCTCCTGAGTCCAAGGTCCTTTAACAAGTTCTGGATTAAGAACCTTTTGCCATCTGTGCAGACATTGCACTTCTGATCTATCGGGAAAAAACTCAGCTGCATTCCACATTTAAATTGGTGTCATGAAAATGAGATAATGTTTTTACAAGAATCACTGGATACTAAACAAATTTTGTATATATATTGTCAACAATTGACATAGACAGTTCCAGCCATTCACACACAATACTTGGCCCTTAAAAATTAAAATACATTGCAATCAAACATTTGAGAAAAATAATAAAACAATGAAAGATATTCAGATGTATAAATTATAGCCGTTAGCGTCTGACTTTTATACCTTCCAAGGGAATGCTGCTTTAACTAATGATCATCTTCAAGCCTATGATCAATGAATATTATGTCTTTTCCAACTTCAAGTCTTGTTTATAAAGTTTATTTTTTGGCTCACTCTAGCATAAAAGACCCAACAATAATGTGCACGTGTGTCATGTATAGAAGTTTAGGAGTTTCATTATTATGTCTTAAAGAAGAAGCTTCTAGTTCTACTACAGATAATGTGTCAGGACTGCTCCATGCATGAACAGCTCCAACGGGAAACTGCAAAATGATATTAACCTTGTTTCTTATACCTTCCGGTTTAAAAAAAATTACTCTCCCTTCGATTATTTCTTTGAAAATATTTCAGTTAAATTCATATTTTCTGAACAGAGTCCCAATTAGAAGATAGAATGCATTACCATAAAAATTCTTGAGTCATATGAGTCAACACTGAAATTTTGGACTTGGTATCTTCATATAGCAAAAGCCACATAGCAATAATTTGATGTTAAAAGCAGCAGAGTATATAAATACCTATTTTCTTCCAACTTTTTCCCTTAAAAGCTGCAACAGCATTCCTTAATGTCTCATCCTGCAGAAGATCAAGGAAAGCATTTCAACAGCACATAGGAAGGACACAAGAATATGAAAAAATATTAACATATTTAGGACTCTAGCAACAAGAAAATAAAACCATAACTTTTGAAAGTTTTGTGGACCTTAAAAGCAGCAGACAATAAACTGAGTTGACTTCACTATTTAATTAGCTAGCACGTAAGCAGTACTATATAATATATCTAACCATAAAACAAATTTAAGAGAAAATCAAAAGAACAACTGAGTCCAGGGCCAAACCTCCTGTGCTGTCCAACCACCCTTTGCACGCCTAATGGGGCCTGTAGTCCTCCTGTATAGTGAAATTATTCACATTAAGAGAAGCAAGGCTTGATTATCATAAGGAATATCCAGAATGAATATAGTTTACCACAATAGGAAGGGAATCAGTAGCTATTGCAAAATATGGAATTAATCAAACCACTGGAAACAAAGTTAATCCAGATTGGAGCAAACCATTTTGAATTTGTACAGAAATTTAATCACAGCAGCCAAGAAGACAATAAGTAAAGAACATATTGGGTGTTTACCGATGAGAGGGCGATACTGATGTTGGGCTACGACTTCCAGGGGACTTGTGTATGACACTGGCACTACCTTCAGATACAGAGGAGGTAGAAGCAGCAGTTGATTGCTTATTCTCTAGACAACACTCCTCTGATTTCACCTCAGCCATGTCTTTATTTAATCATATCCAAAACCCAAAATCTTAATCAACAAACCTGTGTATATCGTGAAAGACTAAGCAAGATCTTCAGAACACATTACGCAACGCAATCATTTCATATTTCATATATATATATATATATATATATATATACCAACCAGCAAAAACCCTAAAAAAACCCACTTAAAATCTACAATCCCCAAACTCCCGCAGTGAGATTTTAAAGCAAGAAGAGCCCAGATCTCACAAACAGTTATCAGATCAAAACCTACAGAAGAAAACGCCAATAAATTCTTATCACAAAAAACACCGAATTCCTGGGTTTTCACCAAAAAGAAAAACAGAAGCACAAACACCTCAGTCCATATGGTTTCGGAACAAATCACAAAACCAAAACTCCCTTATAGTCGAGAAAATCGCAGAGACTCAATCAAAAACAGTGAATTTTTAAAATTATAATAAAACAAGAGGAAAGGGAGCTGAATTTGGCGAGCAAAAATCAACAAAATCAAGAACAAATAGTGAATTCCCGATAGTGAAGTACCTCGAAGTGGCGGGAATCGAAGTGCAGGTCATAAAAAGAGAGGCAAAAATTCGAGCCCAAGATACCTCTCTGGGAAACAAAGCGAGCTATGGTTTCGAAAAAACCTCGCCCGTTGAAACACAGAAGGCAAATGGGGAAAATAATTAAAAAATAAAAATAAATTAGCGATTTTTTTTTATATATAACGAATATGTTAGCCACCGACGTCTCTGTTAACTACCGTTATTACAAATGTTCTTCGTGGTTTCACTTATTTGTGAACTGACGAGATTTATTAAAGGTTCAAATTTATTTTAGTCCTTATTATTTATTTTCAATTTTATTTTAGTGTTTAATATTTTTTTCTATTCTACTTTGACCCTTATTGTTTATAAATTTTTTTTTTTTGATTTTTAAATAGAACCTATTAGTTACACTTGACTATTTTTTTGTTTTCTCTTTTGGAACTATCAACAAACGAAGTCAAATTAAAACTAAAATTTAAGCAAAAAAATGAGTCGTTTGTTTCATAAAGTTAGTCATATTTCTCCTATTTTAAGTCTAAATACGACGAAATTGAAGTTATGAGTTATTTTTTACGATCATTTCTCTGTCCATTTGAGATTATAGCAAACCAGATCAATTAATACTCTAAAAGTTAGTATTAATATTTTGAATAAACTTACATTCAGAATATTATATGACCTCGTTTACTGAAAACTCTAACTGAGTAGAGAAAGAACTCATTAACAGTAATTAGTATCTTCGATTTTGTTGTATTTATATTTGAAACAAGAAAGATATGACCAATTTCATGAAACAAGCAATCCACTAAAGAGTCTAATTTGATCTTATTTGCTGACATTTCTAATTTGGCAGAAAAATAACTCATCAAGAGAAACTTTTAACTTTTTTTTTTTGGTAGAAGACGAGCTTAACAAGCCAAAGCACAAAACGCCACAAAGAACACAAAACGACGAGAAAACAAAACAGCCAAAGCGCAAAGACCTAAAGCCAAAACGCAAAAGGCCAATCCACAACCAATCTACAACCTAACCCTAACATTCCTTGCATCTTCAACCCCAATCACATCACCAAAGAGCAACAGACGAAGACATTCCGACGACGAGACGAAGTGATGAACGCGCAAATCTGGAGCCTAAGGATGGCAACGGATAAGATATTTGAAATTTTATCACTATCTGTATCCGTTCATTCTTTTCAATATCCGTATCCTATCCTATCCGATATCCGGTATCCGACGGGTACCCTAAATATCCGAAAATAATGGATATAGGATAGGATATCCTAATTCAAAAAATCGGATATATCCGATATCCAATATCCGTTAATTAAAATAAATTAATTAAAAATTTAATAAAAATGTATAAAATATAATAAAATGTTTATATTATAGGGTATTGGATACCGGATACCCTAATTATCCGTTCATTTCGAACGGATACCGGATAATTGATTTTTTATTTTTCAATACCCGTACCCTATCCAATATCCAGTATCCGACGGATATCGGATATTTTTTACGGATGGATTCGAACGGGTATCCTATATACCCACCCAAATTGCCATCCCTACTAGAGCCTGAGCCGCACCCATAGCCGCAACAGCATCCGCACACCGGTTGGACTCTCTCCAACAGTGAGAAATCTTTAACTTTGATTTGGTTGCATTTGAACTTAAAATAAGAGGAATATGACTACACTCAATAGTTTAAGAACCAAAACGAAACTTTGAAGAAATATTAAGGATCAAAATGAAATAGAATATATATTAGGAACCCAAACAGAGTTTAAAATAAATATTAAGGACCAAAAGTAAGTTTTAGCCTTCATTAAAAAATAACGTGTAGATTAACGGCAGTTAAGGCGTCACCAAAACGTTAGGAGACAAAAAGTTTGAACCTCAAACGGCACTCAAGAGGCCAGCCACCTTGTGGTAAATGTCGAACAAGTCTGAAGCGTGAAACCAAGGTGCCTTACTTCGCGGGGCATTCTGGACCGTTCGATCGTTGCCGAGATGAGATCACAGATGAGAATGAGATCAGAACGAAACGTTCTAACTAATTTGGAGGTTTTAACTTTAAAAGGTTATGTATTATTATTAATTGTTCAAAGTGTATTTTTGGTTTTATATCTTTTACTCAGCTCATAATTTGGTCTCTATATTTTTTTGTTGTACTTTTGGTCTCGTATCTTTTGCTCGGATTTTAATTTGGTTCCAAATCATTTTTTGTTTCACTTTTGGTCCCATAATTTTTCATCAGATTGCAGATTTGGTCTAATATCTTTTGGTCAGATTACAAATTGATCTTATATCCTTGCAAAAAGTTTCACATTATGAGACTAATAGTGGAACTTTTTGCAGACTAAATTTGCAACAAAAAAAATATGGATCGATTCTGCACATAACTGAAAGTTATGAGACTAAAAGTGTAACAAAAAATATGCAAGACCAAATTGAAACCTGAATAAAAAATATGAGACCAAAAGTATACTTTAACCTTTGGGTTGGAATGTCAGATCAACGGTCAGAATTGCTTTGGTTTGGGTTGATCTGATTTTCGGAAAGCGACCCTCGTTGAAATCTGACCGTCTATTTTGTCATCAACGGCCTATCTTTCACCACATAATCGTATCTGTGGATGACTTTTGTGCTGAAGATACACAATGTGGGCCAACCAAAAACTTATTTTTGAATCCCACCAAAAAAAAAAAACTTATTTTTGAAGATACACACTGGGGATTGTGCTAACGGCTTTACTTCCTTTTAAATATGTTTTTTATGCTCTTTTTTTGGTTAAAAAAAAACCCACGATCAATTTAGTAAAAATATTTTACTTCAAAAAATAATTAAAAAAATGGAAAAATTGCATTTATCCACCCTAAACTATGTGTTCAATTGCAATGTCCTTCCTAATCTATAAAAATAGCAATTAACGCCCTAATCTATTAATTTCGTAACAATGTTCCTTCAACTGTTAGTAACATCGTTATATTTTTATCTTTGAAATCCTTGTAAGTTGTATAAATACTTCATAAAATGGTCAAAGGACATAATTACCCTTTTCATCTTTTATTATATTTTATTCTTTGAATTTACTAGTTTTTTTTTATTTTTTACTTGATTAGATATTTTTTTCCTATATATGAAGAGATACTTTCAAATTGATTATTGTCTATGAGAGACTCTCCCGTGACAAAGTTTAGAATGATTTAGCCGCAAAAGATGAATGTAATTTTGATATTTTTAATTAGGATTATCAATACGACAATATAAATATGAAATATAAGATATTTTAAATTATAAAACTAGTTAGATACAAATGTAGCTATGTCATTCAAAATTATTTAATAATTTTATAAAACATGTGCATCTCCCATAAGACTTAAGAGATAAAAAGATAACAATATTACTAACAGTTGAAGGGATATTGCTATGAAATTAATAGATAAGGGGGTTAATTGTAATTTTTTATAAATTAAAGAGAATATTGTAATTAAACACATAGTTCAAAGTAAGTAAATACAATTTTTCCTGAAAAATATAAATGATGATGTTGTGACCAAACGAGGAGATGTTCGATGATCAGAATGTGGGTTCCTACAAAAGAAGATACAATAGGGTTGAACTTGAACTTTGTCAGTCATTCCAATACTAAAGTTAGTAAACTAAAAAAAATATGAGAGCGTACATTTCCTATAGAGTAAGCAGCATTTTAAAAGCCCGTGTTTGCAATAATCATCAAGTTATGGAATTGGTTAATTCAGCGATAATAAATGAGATATTTAGGAAATGTCGTATTAATAAATATATGGGGTTATTTAATTTCGCATTTTATTATATTACATCTATGAAGAGGTGTTTGATTTATGAAATTAACTTTTATTTTATTTTTTCTAATTTATTTTTAAAAAGTTCAATACTAATGAAACATCCATTTTTTAAAAATATTTTTTAAAAGATAAGATACTATAACTTTTTATTGATTAAGATTTTTATTAAATATAAAATAAGTTTAATGATCATTTTCGAATGTTAGGTTAATTATTAGGAAATGAAAGTATAAATCGAAAGAACTTACTTGAAAATTGATGTAAATTGTATGGACCTATAGCTCTATTTTGCATATCTGTCAATCTGTCATTGTTGGTGTTGTTATCTGTTTTGACTAGTGTTGTCAGAATTGGACCGAACCGGACGGTCTGACCGGTTCAACCGCTAACCAAATACAAGAGCGAGTGGGTTTGACCAAAATAACTAAACTGGAATTTGGACCGGATTGAATCGGAAATAACCGGCCGAAAACTGGTGAACTGGGTCCAACCGCTAAACCGCTCAAAAAATCGATGGTTCATCCAAATTTTTTTTTTAATTTTTTTTAAAATAAAAAAAATTGATTAAAAATTATAGGAAAGCAAAGTGGAGGCCTTCATTCATCTTTTATCTTTCTTTTTATTTGTTCTTTTAATATTTAGAATAAAATAAATTACTAATTATATTAAAAAAATTATTTGTATCATTATAGAGGATTTATATTTAATATATTAAAATTAATTATTTATTGCATCATCCGGTCCTACCGATGATTCGAGACCAATCAGACTGTGAACCGAACACTAGTTCGAGTCTCTGTCCAGTTAGGTTTTAATAACACTTGTTTCGACTAGTTTTCCCTTTTTTCCTCCATTATTGTTCAATTTCAAGTCTGGATTCACCCCATTCATTCTTGCTTCGCTCCATTCCAACCTCCTCTGATCTCCTCTCTCTTTCTTCTTGTATATTCAGATCTTTATTTCAATTTCTACATGATTTTGTATACTAATTATTGATATTGATTAATAAGTTCTCCCATATATCCATCCATCGTTTTGTTTTCGCGGATTTGAATTCCGGAGTTCACAAAGTGACGGGGTTTTTCTTGCTTCATGAATGAAAATTTTATTTATTACCATGGAACTTTTTTTTTTTTGACAAAGTCCTTTAGGGAGTCAGACGCATAAAAATTAATAGTTAGGGTCTTAAAATAGTATTTTACCCAAAATTTTAGTTAAATTTTAGACGGAAATATACATCTGGACCCTTTTTGTTAACGGAGCAAACTACAAACCCTCTATTTGACACTTTTTAAATCAGAGGGACCCTATCTAAAAATGGGCCAAACCACAAAGCCCTTTTTGTAATTATCATTATAGCAATTAAATTAAGTCAAATTACATCAATTAAAAAAATGCTTTACCTTAATGTATATAAAGCATTTTAACCATATTTTTATTTGACTATAAATGCAAACAAAAAATGACCAAAGCAAATGCGCAATCACTAATTGAGATTTTTGTTTTATACTATGACCATTTTTTGAAAAAAAAAACGGATAATTCCATATATCTCTTATTTTATTTCCTTTAATAGTAATTTAATTTGAGATATTTTAAATTTAGAAAACAAATTATGACATTTTATTATTGATATGTTTTTTTTTTGGTCAATAGTATTGATATTGATATGTTAAAATATTGAAATGTTTGAGAAGTTAAATATAGTTGTTGACATTGAATTCATAATGACAATTTGGTCAAAGTGTACTTTTGGTCCCATAATTTTTGTTTAGGTTTCAATTTGGTTCTTTTGATCAAGTTGCAGAATTGGTCATATGTTTGCAAAAAGTTTCACCACCAGTCCATCTGATAAGAAGATACTAGACCAATTTCGCACTTGACCCAAAGATATGAGACTAATTCTACAACTTGACCAAGAGATATAAGACCAATTATGCAATATGACCCCAAGATGTGGGACCAAAAATGCAACACGAGACCAAATTTGCAATTTTAGCAAAAGATATGGGATAAAAAGTGCAATAAAAAAAGTTATGGGACCAAATTGAGACTTTAGAAAAAGTTATAAGACTAAAAGTGCACTTTAGCCATTTTTTATACCAAATTGAGAATGACAATATATTTACTTTCCCTATTTCGTAGATTAGTGCCTCTTCACTCTGAAGATTTTCACTTGGACCCTTGTTTAGTTATTAAAAGAGAAAACCTACTTTTTGGTCCCTCAATTGTTACTGAGTCAATGATTTAGTCCCTGAATTGTAAGAAACTACAACTCAGTCCCTCAATTTTACACTTCCGTCTACGTTTTGGTCCCTCAGCCTGTTGACTGTTAATTAATATGATGATCTAGCAGTTAAGTGATGATGTGTCACTGTGAAATGCTGAGTTGACTGTTAAATGATGAGTTGGTACCCAAATGGTCTATCTTAGTCATATTTTATTTTACACATCATACAAATTAAATTAAAATGATAAATTAAAATGCTGATGAAAGGCTTGGGTTGGAGATTGGGCGGTGGAAATAATATCAGATTGTGGAATGAGGCTTGGGTTCCTTCTTTGGAGGATGGTATGTTGAAAAATGGTCCTTTAAATGGTGCTTGTGCTGATTTTAAAGTCAATGATATTATTGTTGATGGTAGATGGGACTTAAGTGAAATTAGACAATGGCTTACTGACGAGGAAGCTACTGCTGTGTTATGTACTCAATTTTCTAGAAGGGGTGGTAGGGATAGACGAATCTGGTTTCATTCTAAAGATGGTGTATATAGCACTAAATCTGGTTATAAATTTTTTAAGAGGTTGCTTGATCCTGAGTTGCCTAATTTTGGTGCTAGTACATCTAGAGTGATTTCTTCTAACTTGTGGAAGGTTGTGTGGTGTATTAAAGGACCTCCTAAAGTTTCTCATTTTCTCTGGAGGGCTTGTAATATGGCTCTCCTACAAAAGAAATTCTTTTTAAGAGAAGGTGTGTTAAGGATCCAATTTGTCCTTGGTGTGGAGAATTTAATGAATATGTGGAGCACATGTTATTTTTCTGTAGTAGAGCTAGAGCGGTGTGGTTTTGCAGTCCACTTGCTCTCAGAGTCAATTTGAGTGGTTTAAATGCTATTGAAGACTGGATTGAAGGGTTCTTGTGGAAAAATAAGAATTTTGAGGAGAGAGATAAAACTTTGTTTGCTTGTTTGTGCTGGAGTATATGGAAAGATAGATGTAATTTGATTTTTAATGGTGATTCTTGTGAACCTTTGGTGACCAGTGGCAGAGCTGTTGTTTTAACCTCTGAATATTGGGGTAATCTCTTAACTCCTTCTCTTTATTCTTGTGTTAATAATTTAGGTACTATGCAGTAGTGTTGGTGCTTTCCTGAACATGATATAATTAAGATAAATGTTGATGGTTCATTTAGAGGAGCTAATGTACCTGCTAGATTGGGAATTATTGCTAGAGATTCCAATGGCATGGTTATTAATGGAGGAAATTGGGCTGTGCGTACAGATACTGTGCTCATCAATGAAGCTCTTGTAATTAAAAAAGCTTGTGAGTTATGTGTGGATTTGGGTTGGAATAAGGTGATTGTGGAGTCTGACTGCAAGGTGCTTGTTGATGCAATTAATAGTAAACATGCTTGTTTTGATTGGGAGTTCTGTTGTGGTTGAAGATGTTATTACTCTGGCCAATGATTGTGTGGATATTTGTTTTGTTCATGTTGATCGTCTTGCTAATAAGGCTGCTGATTGGGTAGCTAAACAGGCCGCTAGGTGTATGTGCCTTTTGGATGGGTGAACTCACCCCATCACCATTGACCAACTTGTTATTGCTGGACGTTGGTGCTGGTTGCTCTATTGCTAGGGATGGTATTGGTTAATGTTTAGTTATGTATTTCTTTTATGTATTCGTTTACTTTTTTTTAGGGATGTTATTGTTTTAATTTAAACATGAATTGAAGTTAAGTAAATTTGTCATTTTAATTTAATTTGTATGATGTGTAAAATAAAATATGACTAGAATAGATGATTTGGGTGTCATCTCATCACTTAACAGCCAACTCAGCACTTCACAGTGACACATCATCACTTAACTGTTAGATCATCATACTCATTAACGGTTAACAGACTGAGGGACCAAAACGTAGACGGAAATGTAAAATTAAGGGACTGAGTTGTGGTTTCCTAATTCAGGGACTAAATCGTTGACTCAGTAACAATTGAGGGACCAAAAAGTAGGTTTTTTCTTATTAAAATCTTGTGGGCCCCAAAACTTTCACAAAGCCCAACTCAAATTCAAACCGAAAAGCCTCTTTCTTCTTAACGGTCAGAACATTTGAAAACCCCCATTACCCATTTCGTGATCTCAATTCTCAAATTCGCTGCGTTTTCCATTTCTTTTTCTTCATCGTCATCGAGAATCCCTCATTCTTCTTTCTGAAATTCGAAGTCAATAATAATGGCAACTCTTAGCTGCTCGTCGAACACTCCGAAAGCCGTTCGATCTTGTACTCCATTGAAACCCTCGAGTTCCAGGATCATTTCGAAGGTCAGAGTCATCATAAGGGTTCGACCCTTTATCCCTCAAGAAATTTCAGCAAGAAATGGCAACCCCATCACATGTATATCGGTCCTCGACCAAGATTTTGACTCCCCAGAGGAAACCACCGTTTATCTCAAAGACCCAGAAACTAGGTCTGAAGATTTGGCTTGTTTTCTTGATTACTGTTTTTATAAGAATCTTTTTTTTTTGGTTGTAGTTTTGATTATGGGTTCTTTCAATTTACTGTGATTTTGGTTGTTGGGTATAGCCGGAAGGAGTGCTACCAGTTGGATTCCTTCTATGGACAAGAGGATAACAATGTCGGCCAGATTTTCTACAGCGAAGTAAGCCCTTTGATTCCAGGAATCTTCAATGGATGCAATGCCACGGTTTTTGCTTATGGAGCTACGGGCAGTGGAAAGACATACACCATGCAGGTATGGTCTTATTTTCCTTCTTACTTTTTTTTCTTTTCTTGTGAATAAAAAGTTTAGATGAGTTAAGGTAATTAATGAGTGATTCCATGAGTGTTTGTGGTAATTCTAGTACTCACAAACCTACCAACAAAATTCTCACATCAGCAGTAATGGGATGAACTCATGACCTTCTAGGTTAAGAGCAACTCCTTACTTTTAGTATGTGTGGTTAATCTAGATGAGAGATCTGAGCTTAAAGGATAAGGATTTGGAATTAGGCCTGTGATTTTTGCTTATAATAGACTGCATTATCTTTTTATTTTTTATTTTCTTAGTGGAGACTCTAATGAGAGTCTTTTTATTTTTTATTAGAACACAAATCGTGAAAACAAGCCAAACATTTCACTTAGTATTTATTTGCAAGGGAGGTAACTTTTAAGTCAATATTCTGCATCATTTAGTGAAAGGAATGAATCTTATTCTCCTTTGTTTCTGGAGTGAGATGGGTTCGAGTTTATTTAGTTGATAATATGACATGTTAATCACCACAAAAACATTTTTATAGATCCTAGTTTCTTCCTCTTCTTCCTCTTTGATTGTTGGAAATCATGGAAATTTGCATGGGATTCACATTATGTCTTTTGTTTTGTTTGTGGTTTGTGAAAATTTTTGCAGGGCTCTGAGGATCACCCTGGCTTAATGCCATTAGCAATGTCCACAATCTTGTCTCTTTGCCAGACAACTGGTAGCACAGCACAAATTTCATACTATGAGGTCTATATGGACAGATGTTATGACCTCTTGGAGGTGAAAGCAAAGGAGATTTCAGTGTGGGATGACAAAGATGGGCAAATTCACCTCAAGGGACTCTCTCAAGTTCCCATAAATACAATTTCTGAATTCATGGAAGTATTTTCAACTGGAGTTCAGAGAAGGAAAGTTGCACACACCGGGCTTAACGATGTCTCAAGTAGAAGCCATGGAGTACTTGTGATCTATGTCTCCTCTCCTTGTAATAGCGGAACTGGAGAAGCTGTATGTGGAAAGTTGAATCTCATAGATTTGGCAGGTTAGTTAGTTCTAATTCTCCATTGATGTTTGGGATGATATCTTTAGGTTCAGAATGTTATTTTTCCTCAAGTTTGCTTCATTTTGATGAAACTTAAAAAACATAGAGACCCCATTAGAACACTTCAACAACACAACATTTCATGTACAACTAGCTAAAATTAAAACCCAATTACACTTTGTCCCCTGAACTTTGAATTGTATGTTTGTAACACTTTACTCCCTCAACTTAAAAATAAAACTATAATCTTATTAACACTTAGCAACGTCATGCTACAGCTTATACTATATTACAACATTCATGGATTTTTCTTGGCAAAAGCATACTTTTGGTCCCTTATTTATGGTCATGTTTCAGTTTTGACCTTTAAATTTGATCAGTTTCATTTTGGTACCTTAACTTTAAAGAATCAATCAAAAAATTCCTAATACTGCTGATTTATTTAATGAAAAATAATGAGATTGAAAGTCTTTCATTTATTATTTTTTATTTTTTATTTTACATATATATGATCAGTAGATTGTTAATATTAGTTATATTTTGGTATTAAAATATTAATTTTAGTTTTAATTCGGCACTTTTTGTTAAACAAAAATTAAGAATGTTTTCCGGGTTATGTTATTTTGTATTGATTTTTGAAAATTAAGGACTAAAGTGGAACAAATAAAATTGAGGGACAAAATCAAAACCAAATCTTAAATTAAAGGATCAAAAGTGTACTTTTTCCCCCTTTAGGGAGTAAAGTTTAGTACAGTTATAGTTTAGGGAGGTAAAGGATACTTAACCGCCCCCCTCCCCCGAAAAAAAAAGAAGAAGAGATTCTAGTGTTCCATGTTTCATGGGTTACAAGCATTTATGATCACTCATAAGTCATACAATGCTTATATTTGGACATATGATTGAAAAATCAGGTAATGAAGACAACAGAAGGACTTGCAATGAAGGAATTCGTCTCCAAGAAAGTGCCAAAATAAACCAGTCTTTGCTAGCACTATCCAATGTGATAAGTGCATTGAACAACAACAAACCCAGAATACCCTACAGAGAGAGCAAGTTGACCCGGATATTGCAAGACTCTCTTGGAGGAACTAGTCGTGCCCTTATGGTTGCTTGTCTGGTAAAGCCAAAAATCTTCATGTTTCTCTTTCAGTTTTGTCTTAGTCAACTAGCTAGACCTTGAGATACATGCGATAGAGTAAAATAAGATGCATAAACATATGTTGGCATAGAATGATAAATTTTAGGGGAAAGTACATTTTACCCCCTGAACTTTGAGGTGCAACATTGTACGCCCTCGACTCTTTTTTTTTTTTAAAAAAAAAAAACTATAGCCCTATTACACCTTGCAATGTCATGCTACAACTTAAACTATTTTACAACATTCATGAATACTTTTTTTTGGCAAAAGTATATATTTGGCCCCTTAATTTATGGTTATGTTTCAATTTTGTCCCTTCAATTTATTAGTTTCACTTTGGTCCAGCTTTAAAAAATCAACCAAAGAGTTCTGAACATTAGATAAATTAATAATGTTTTGGGGGTTATGATATTTTTTTATTTATTTATGAAAGTTAAGAGACTAAAGTGAAACAAATGAAATTTAAGGAACAAAACCAAGTCCTTAGTCAAAGGATCAAAAGTGCACTCTTGCCTTCTTTTTCTTAAACTCATAGAGTAAAGTGTTATAACTCAAAGTTTAGGGGAGCAAAATATAACAGGATTGTAGTTTAGAAGGGGGCATCAGGTTTGATAAGAGTGTTAAACGCATATCAGACACACATATGACCCATTTTTTTTCCCAAGTTTCCCTTTCTAAGCAATGGGGTGACCTTGAGAATTTTATTTCAGAATCCAGGAGAATACCAGGAATCTGTTCATACAGTGGGTCTGGCTGCTAGGTCTAGGCATATTTCTAATTTTGTGCCTTCAGCTCAAAAACAACAAGAGACCCCAAAAGTTAAGGTTGACATGGAAGCTAAACTGAAAGCTTGGCTGGAATCAAAGGGAAAAGTAAAGAGTTCACAAAGGCAACTTAAAGCCTTTAACTATTCTCCATGTTTGAGAAGAACTCCCAACTCTGTCATCTCTGCTAAGAGATCTGTGACCTTTCATAGTTCTGTGAAGGGAGTAGGAACTGCAATGAACCAAGATGCTGAACAAACAGGAGAAAGGTGTGATATAGATAGTGGTCTTAATCTTTCAACTAAAACCCTATTTTGGTCCTTCATGAATTTGTGTTTTCTCAATTTGGTCCGTCATAGATTTTTCTTCTCAATCTAATTCCTCGCAAATTTATTTTTTTTATTAATGTTAGTCCCTCTATCCAATATTCAACCAAAATTGGTGACATATTATAGTTAACTGAAGATATAATATCGTTAGTTAGTAATGTAATATTTTAATTGACACTTCAGTAAATTTTATTTTCATACTAACAGAATAAATTTGTAAAAAAAATTAGATATGTAAAATCCAAAAATTATAGAGAATTACTTATAATAACTATCTTTAATAACAAAAAAAAATGTTTTTGTGATGATTAACATGCCATATTACCAACTAATGGTGTTATATCTTTAGTTAACCTTGTTACATGGTCAATTTATTCAAAACTTAGATAGAGGGCCTAGCATTGATAAAGAAAAATTGTGAGGGGCCAAATTAAGAAGAGAAATCTAAGAGGGACCAAAATGGGTTCTAGTCTCAGTCTTTCTGAAATGATCTTGGAAAATGATTTTTATCATTGACACTTTGTTTCACTTACTGCTGAAATGTCTTTCAGTATCACTGAGGCTTTCTCTGTGGCTTTTGGAAATCTACTAGATGGTGAAGGTATTTTGGATTCTTGCTTGGAGGTAAGTGTAAGTGCTGTATTAACACTGTCACCAACACATTCTCTTTGTCAATACAGAAAGTCTGATAGATGCTGTTAGTTTTGCAAAGGAATTGATAGAAATTCACTCACAAGAGTGTTTTAGGCTTTCAGACAATAAAATCTAAAGACATATACCTGTTTTAGTAATCTTGTATTCATTCTTTGGACTAGACATTTATAAAATCTACAGCCTTTCTTTTATAAACATTAGTTCTTGAACTAGATATTTATAAAGTTCATTATATCCGTGCTATAAAATTTTTACTAAAAATAAGACACGTGGTAAAATCTTTTTGTATAATCATCTATAGTTGAGAGAGATTATAGATTAAGTTTATGTATAACAATAGAAATTTTTTTTATTGAATATAAGCAAACTCATAATCTATAATGCTGTGCAGAGCCCACGTCGCAATGATGATATGCACAAGAAAGAAGAGACTGATGCCAAAGAGGCTGCATGGGATTCAAATAAATACCTTCTCAGTATGTTACTTCTCAATGTGTCTGTATCTTTGTTATATCATGAGTTTTTGTTTGGCTAAAATGCATAAACAACCCCCGCCCCTGCTCCTAAATTTTGACTTTATATAAATAATCCATTTTTAGAAAAAATTATGTTGAAAAACTAAGAAATTTTTAGCTTTCTAGCTAGCTACTAACTAAAGTTAATTTTAATTTAGATTAATGTAAAATGCAACAACAATCATAACATCATATAAAAAGTTCAGGGAGTCTTTTGTCGCTTTTCAAAGTTTGAGGGATTTTTTGCACAATGATTAATGTTCAAGAGTGTTTTGTTTTAGTGTCTATCTTCTTAGTACATTATATACTCTCTGAACCGTAGAAGCATCGTGTAAATTATACAGATGAGTCAATGGGAAAGGGAGAGAACTCACCAATCACAAACAGATCCAAAGATCTATCATCAGCAACTATCATTGACAATGAAAATGCACTGCAAAGTCCTCTTAGAAAAGCCCTCTCCCCCATCAACATCAATGGAACTCCACTTAGCAAATTCAGCACAAGAAGTTCAACATTGAAGGTGCATGATAGATAACGGATTCAAATCCTTTAAAGTGTGATATTTGGTGTAGTTTAGAGAGTGATAAAGAAAAGGCAGAGAGAGAAAATGTGGATCTCATGTACTTCATTATTTTGGAGCCCACTCTTTCTTTCTCTACCTCTCCTTATCCCTCTCTAAATTGTACCAAATATCACACTTTAGAGGATCCAAATTCGATTGATAATTATTTAACTTATCTTACTGGCAGGCTCTCCAGAATTTTTTGAACTGCCATGCATGCTTAAACACTGATCATCTTCTGTGTGTAACAATGATCTTGCAGAAATGTCTTGTTCAGGAGTACATTGATTTCTTAAATAATGCAAGCAGGTAAGAATAACAACGCATCATGTCCTTTTTTTGTGTTTCTGTTTTAAGTGTTTTGACTTTTGGGTGATTCTTCCCTCAACTTTTTAACATTGGATTTGATTCTTTTACCTGCAGGAAGGAGCTACTAGAGTTAAAGGTAACATGAAGGATTCATATAAATGCCTCATTTTGAGTGGAAAAATGAAAACTAGGAGTTTGAGTGTTTGACAGACCGATTTAGTGTATTACTTGTTATTTTGACTTCTTTGATCTAGTAACGTTATTGAAAAAACAATTTGATCCATGAAATATCACGGAGCTGACAACTTGGTCTCTAAAAGATTAAAATACACATTTAGTCCCTGAATGATCAAAACAGTATACTTTTTAGTCCCTGAAAGATTAAAACAGTATATTATTTAGTCCATAAAAATGACTAATTAGTATACCGTTTTGATCTTTCATGGACTAAACTGTATACTTCAATCTTTTAGGGACCGAGTTGTCAGCTTGGTGATCTTTCAGGGACCAAATTATTATTTCACTCTAAATAAAACAATTAAAAAAAATTCTAGTAAGATGTTACATCATGGCTTGGTGATCTTTGATTTATTTTTTTCCCCTCAACTGATCACTTGACCAATATGTTGTATGATTTTATTCTATATTTGCTAATAACTGGGATTACTTTCTTCAGGGCATAGGAGAGAAAATGGCAGAATATATAATAGACCTCAGAGAAGAAAGCCCTATAAAATCTGTAAGTGAAGAGAAATTTGTGAGATTGTGAACTCAGACTGATTTTATGCATTTTGGTGATGCTGTTGTTATTGCCATTTTGCAGTTAAGTGATTTGGAGAAGATTGGCCTCTCTTCCAAGCAGGTACAAATTTTTTTTTTAAGAAAAAATTAACTAAAATTAATTGTAAAGAGCATGTCAAACAAATTTCTCTGCAAGTTTCACTTTCAAGTTTCAACGTTCTTCTTATACGAGTAATGATATAGTTAATTCTTACGTGTCTTTCTCTCTCTTAAAACTAGGGGTGTTCAGCGGTTCGGGCCAACTCGCCAAAACCAACCCAACCCGCAGGTTTGGGTTGGTTTGGTTTGAAAATTCCCAACCCGCAGTGATTTGGATTAGGCTGTGGGTTTCAGAATTTTAGCCCGTTCAATCCAACCCAACCCATCAACCCGTCATTTATATGTTTTTTATTTTTTATTTTAATATATACATAAATAAATAATAATTTTTAAAATATAAATGATTCTTGAGGAGGCTGCATAAAGTGATTTCACTTTCAATTAATATTTTTTTTCAAACCTCCAATTAATCAATTTAATTTCTTTAATTTTTATCAATATTTCTTTTTATCTAGAAGAGTCGAACTAGGATTTTTACAATTTTATTTGCTAAATTTTACTTTGTCGTGACTACTTCTATCTTCCTCTACTACTAATTCACCTTCTTTCGATGAATATATATGATTTCCAACCATATTGTATTATTACTAACTCATAATGATAAGAAATATTTTTCATCAAAATTCAATAAAAAATAATTGAAAGATTAAAAAAAATTTTAGAGTCAAATATATTTTTGAAAAAGAAATATTTGCAAATTGGAATTGGCCAACCCGTCATCCCGCCCAACCCAACCCGCTGTTGTTTGGTTTGGGTAGAAATATTTTTTTTTTTCCAAAACTCAACCAAAACCAACCCGCCCTTAGAAAATTCTAGCCCAGACCAACCCGCCCTAGAGCCAACCCAACCCACCCCGCGAACACCCCTAGTTAAAACACTGAATTTTATAAATTCAAAAAATTAAGAGATAGAAATACACAGAAATTGAAGTGTTCCAACTTCCAACACTCTCATTTTTTTTTTTCTTTACCCTTATATTTATACTAGTATACTGTACATGTCCATCTTAAATCTTATCATTATTATAATTTTAAAATAAAAAAGTTACTTTATTACATTTTATAATAAAATTTAATTTAAAAAATTTATTTTATTTTTATTGTAATTTTTTAATTTAAAGTTGTGGCAAGTTACTTAATCTCATTCACTATTTTTTCTCTCTCATTATATACAATTAGCCAATTACCATGATTCACATATTTAATTAAATTGTTTTTAACCAACCATAAGGGTTCTTAGATGTATGTAATAGTATAGATATATATCTTTAAATTTCTTTCTTATCCGTAGTTCTGTACTATACTTATCTTTTAAAAAATTAAAATAATTTTCCCCTCACAAATGATTCTTAAAGCTAAACAAGAAAGAAATCTGATTCTAATTTTTCTTAATCTGCAGGCACATACCCTGTTCAGTAAAGCAGCAAGAACTTTATTTGAAGATACACAAAACTGTTAATTTGTTGGCTGTTTTGGCCAACATCATATATGTATGTAGTATGTGACACTATCTGAATTGTTTGTGTAAACTCAATGGATCATTTATATAATNATAAAAAAAAAAAAAACGGAATTTAGTGGCGGTTTATAACTGCCGGTAAAGTGAATAGATACTTGTGGCAGTAAAATGCATCTTACTGGCGGTTATCAACTGCCACAAAATTTGTGGCGGTTTTCATACTGCCACAAATTTTATCAGTTATAGTTAGTACTTTTTACCAAACCGCCACTAATAAAAATTTCTGGCAGTTATGTGACGGTTATCAATAAACCACCATTATATTTTTACCGACGGCCTGTTTTGAACCGCCAGATTTTTTTGTGGCGGTTAACACACAACTAAAACCGTCATAAAAAATAATTTTTTTTTTTGTCTAAAATTTAACCTACATGATTCTTTTATGATATTTTTTTTCGATTTTCCTAATTTTCATTTTATTGATTGATGATTTCCCCTTATTTTCGGTATCCATAATCGATTTACATTTAAATCAATCACTATATTAAATTTGAAATTGAACTTTAGCTAAATCTTTTATTACTTTTCCCGATTTTATGAAATTTTAATTAATTCAAATATGGATCTCATGATTTTCTGGTACTCTTAGCAAATTTGAGTTTTGACAGTTATTATCATCCATCCACATTATATTATATTTATGGCTTTGTTTTCTGTGTAATTTATATTTCAATTTCTTCATTAATTAGTGAGATTGGAAATTTTAAACTTGCTTGATGACAAAATTAAAAACTATTTCACTCATGCCTCCAAATCGATTCTTTATTCACTCATGATTTTGCACGCATCAAAACTATTTTTAAAAAACATAAGTTAAATTAATTTTGCCAAGTGAGATTAAATTAGGTAGTGATATATCATAGGAAAAACACATTAATTAATTTGATATATTTAAATTTAACAAATTTATTGAGATTTCTGTTGATTTATATTAAACTAGTCCGAACCCCGTTCGATGCACGGGATGCGATTGCTTCAGGTCAAACATATATTATGAGCTTGATTTTATTATCATATATAATATACCAAAAAAAAGTACATCCATATCTAAACAACACGTGTTGATAAAAAATTAGGATAAGAAGATAACTAAAGACAAAACTTTACTAAATAATTCACATATATATTCATTTAAATGAGGTTACCCTAAAACTCTAAATCCTAAAGCGCTAATTGATTATAGGCTTTAAATTTAATTTGATTTTTTTATTATTATTGAAATTTTACATTCTAAAAATTAATTAGAGTTTTTTTAATTTTATTAAACTAATTATTTTATATTAAAGATATATATAAATTTAAAGTAAACTTAAAATAAATTACAATAGGGTAATATAGGCTTTAGAAAAAAAACAATCAAATCATTTAATGCAAATGATTTGATTTTCTAATTTTATAGTTTTCAAATGCTCCCTAACATATACCATAAGGGCTTATTTTAGATAATTTCATAATATATATGTATAGATATATGCTTTATAGGATATAGGGATGATCAAAATATCTATATGCGAGGAGGACTTGAGGCAGCTAGGTGTCCATTTCCCTTGAAATAATGCAAAAAAAAATATTTATTTAAATTTTTTGGGTCTGAGTTCAGGTTCAGGTATAGAGGTACCCGTAGGGTCTGGGGATGAGGATTAATATTCATACCCACATGAGTATGGGTTCGGGTATGAAAATGATAAATTTTTAACGGGTTCAAAGATGGGTATCAAAAGACTCTACTCGCATGAATTAGTAATTTTGTCCCTAAAAGACCATTTTAGGGTGAGATAATCATATTCCCAAGATTTTGTATTTTTTAATTCTCGGGAATCTTATTCCTGGGAATCTGTTTGGGAGTTGATAGACANAAAAAAAACAAATCATTCAATGCAAATGATTTGATTTTCTACTTTTATAGTTTTCAAAAATATATTAAATGCTTCCTAACATGTGCCTTAAGGGCATATTTTAGATAATTCCTTAATATCTATCTATACTATTATATATGCCTTTAGGGTGTTCTGGTCGTCCTCCTCCAAAACGCAGATACAATAATATAATACTATAGTACCATAGTTTATAATATAATCAAATAAATTGAGAAGAAAATGTTGGACATGCATGATAAGATGTTTTTCACTTAATGAGCTGAGCTATATATAGGGAGATTAAATTCATATTTATTTTTTAAAATAAAGTTAAATATATAGGTAGATTTTTTAGTGATTTACATATGGGATATAGGTAGAATATATATGTATGAGATATATATGATTTGTTTGTTGGGTAAATCTAATTGGGAATTTCAAAATATTTAACTCAACAATTTGAAGATGAAATATATTAAATGAACAGTTTAATCAAGGATATATTCAAGCGATTTGTTAACCAAATCTTTAGTCTGTTTTGTTATCCAGGTATTTGGGAAGAAGATCTCCGTAATTCATATGATCATAGTGCAAAAAACCGGACCGGCCATTAACCCGGTAGAAGACTCAGGTCCCTGGTTCAAAGGTTCAACCGCTGGGTCACTGGTTCAACCGGTTGAGCCGGTTTACTTAAAAAATACATTTTCAAATATACATATTCATCAAATACACATTAATATCTTACAATAATTTAAATAAAAAGTAAAACTTAAACACTTTGGTATCCTTTGGAGCTATTTTACAATTTTAAACACAACAAATTTTGTAAAAATAAGATATTGACCCCAAAATTTTTTAAAATTTTTCATTTTAGTCCCTTGATAATATGTATCCAGGGACCAATTTGTAATTTTTTAAAAAAATTTTGGTGTCAATATGTAATTTTTGCAAAATTTGTCAGGTCAAACCGGTTCACGGTTCACTGGTCCGGTTGTTCAACCGCCAGTTGAACGGTGTCTGACCGGGTCAAATGCAAAACGATATTTTTCTTATTCCGAACTGGTCTGATGTCCGATTCACCGGGTTACCGGTTGAACCGCCCGGTCCGGTCCGATTTTTTGTACTATGCATATGATACAATAAATACATATACTATATAATTATAAATATATATTGCTTGACTTGTTACCTCCGAATTTAAAAAGATTGTGAGAAATTATTTTGATTATTTATTTTTAATATTGTATTTGGTGATGTGAATAGGTCTGATTATTTAGAAATATAAATAAGTATTATATTTTGTATTTTTTAAACTATATAGCTAATCCATAACTTATATAAATAAAACGACAAAAGTATTCATTTCGTCCCCAAACTTTATAGTTGCTGTCAATTTCGTCCCCAATTTTTCTTTACTGTCAATTTCGTCCCCAAACTGTACACATGCTGTCAATTTCGTCCATAATATTTTTTTGCTGTCAATTTTGTCTCTAATCTTTCACATTTTGGTCAATTTTATCCTTTGCTCTTACTTTAGCCAAATATTGACGATAAAATCTATGTGGCTAACGATATATAATGTAAAATTGATAGAAAAAGAAATTCAAATTCTAACTTAGATTCAAAAACAGGATACAGTTTGTCGTTAATTTATTAAAAGAAGTTAGTCAAAGGATAAAATTGACGAAAATGTGAAAGATCGAAGACGAAATTGACAGTTGATGTAAAGTTTGGTGACGAAATTGACAGCAAAAAAAGATTGGGGATGAAATTGACAGTTGGTCTAAAGTNCGGGCTAGGAATTTTCAAACCAAACCAACCCGCCAGCCCAAACCAAACCAACCCAAACCTGCGGGTTGGGTTGGTTTTTGCGGGTTGGCGGGTTGGCCCGAACCGCTGAACACCCCTAATCAAATACTTAAATGAATTAAGGAGACTTTAAATGGACTGATTGAGAAAAGAAAATAGCAAGTGCACCCAAACAATGTTAAAAAAGTCACCTGTAGAACATGAGTTGAAAGATAAGGGCCCTCTTGGGAGCAATTGCATTTCAATCCAAATTGATGCAAGTGATTGAGATGAGATGATGTTGTAATGGGATGAGATGAGATGATGTATTGGTGTTTGGGTGATTTTAGAGAAAATAATGGTAAATAGGGTGTGAAATTATATAAAAGGATATGTAATGATTGTGGTTAGATGAAATAGGTTGTTGGATTTATTTATTTTGTATAGGGGTATAAATGGTAAGAAATAATGAAATGAGATTGAGATATTGAGATGAGATGAGATAAGATATAGATGTTTGGTGGTGTGTTGGATGAGATGATGTTGAGATTAGATGATCTTGGAAAGCGTGAGGATGAGATATTTTTGGATGAAGGGTTTAGGGTCCATCTCATTGGATGAGATGATGAACCAAAATGAAAATAAAATTAAAATTATTTTAAGATTACAATTTGGTCCATAAATTTGAATTGGTCCAATTAATTGATCCCTAACATGTGTAAATGATAACTCGGGGACCGTATAAAATCTCAGCCATCAATAATCGAGTCTATTTATGAAATTCAACGACCAAAAGATAATAAACAATAGTTTGGGGACTATAATGCAAATAACATGAAAATTATTGTAAACATACAATTTGGTCCACAACTTTGTATCGATCAAATGAATCGGTCCATAACTAATCTCGTAGTTTGATAAACAAAATAAGACTAGAAATAGTTTTATTACTAAAACGAAACTAATCTCATAGTTTAAGGATCAGACTAGCAACAATGCCAACAAATGGNGAGTGTAGAAAAAAAAAAAGAAATCTCAAAATTCTCCCTTAATTGTGTGACATGGAAATAGTTAAAGTATATTGCAAAACTTTCAAAAATTGTCACTTAACAAAAGTAGAAACAATTGAGGCGCTGCAAGGTCTTCTCAAATAATTGTGAATTTAGGGAATGTAATACATTAGCCAGCAATTTCTGTTTAGAAATTGATATCACATCCACGATTTCAGCTTATATAATTTGGAAAGATGAGATAAATTTGTGGTTGATTTTTATCTTAAATTTATGACTAATAATAACAGTGAAACTATGAAAAAATTATTCAACTTGGAAAATTTGATTTTGTATTGAACTACGTGCGTGGAAATTGAAATCGACGACTAAGTAAGGGCCTATTTGGGGGTTCAAAATCCCAATCTCATCTCATCTTAGGATTGGATGAACAGTAATGGTTGAGTGTTTGTTGGAGTCTTCATCTCATCTCATCTTATTCACATCATCATCTTATTCACAACATCATTTCATTTTCTCTTACATTTACTAAACTATCCCTACTCATATACCTATAATTACCTATACNCCCTACTCATATACCTATAATTACCTTATTCTAATACAAATATAAAAAAAAAACAATTAGGTAAAATAGTAATTTTATATACCCTCATTTATTACACTTATAATTTTCTATCTCTATCTATCATTTCTTATTAATTTTGTTATCTTTTTCACTTACACCTCTCTCTCTCTCCTTCACACACACATCTTTCTCAAATGAGCAAACCCCCTTTTTGGTCCCTCAATTGTTACTGAGTCGAGGAATCGGTCCCTCAATTGTGGGAAACTACAACTCGGTCCCTCAATTGTACAATCCTGTTAACGTTTTGGTCCCTCACGTCTGGTCCGTTAGTGATGGAGGTGTTAAGTGATGACGTGTCACCGTTATCTGCTTAGGTGGCCGTTAAATGCTTACTTGGCATGCCAATTTAATATCCAAGTCATTTTTACTTGCCACCTCATTAAAATAAATTAAAATCAAACCAAAATGAGAGCAAACCTTCCATCTTCAATTAAAATCGATTAGTGTGCATTTTGCTTCATTCCAAACCCTAGAACCTGAAAATCAAACCTTCCATCTTCCATCTTCGTCGCTCTTCTTCCAACTTCGTCCTGTTCATCTTCCACCTTCTAAGTCGCTCATCTCGTCTATCTTGCACCTTCGTCACTCCCATCGTTCTACCCTAAGATGAGTAGCAATTGCAGAAAAGAGACTGAAGCAAGTTCTTGCTCGCGAAAGAAAGAAAGCAATCGTCACCAATCTCACCCATCCGAAGCAAGTTCTAGCTTTGGAAGAAAACTTTTTTGTAAATGTGGAAGAACAACAGTGGTGTTGACATCATATACAAAAAAGAACAAGCATAGAAAATTCTTTAGATGCCCATTTTACCTGGTGAGATGTTTATTGTTGTTGAATTTGTGTAGAATGTTAATGTTAAATTTATTTTGTTAAATTTATTTATTACCATATATATATATATATATATATCTTCCTTTCATTTCACCTTTTTTACTATCTGATTGATAGATGTTGCTTCTGTTCTCAGTTTTCACTGTCTGTGTTCTCAAAATGTTGGTTGGAACTTGGTGGAGGCAATAAGGAAATTTTTTTTTTATTGACTTGTTTTAGTTTGAAGTTTTCTTTTTTTGATCTGATGCTTCTGACAGGAGAGGATAGGACGTGTTTTTTCTTGGAAAATAATTTATGGTGGTTAAAATTCTGAACCTGTCCTTGAAAAATTATGAGTTTTCTTGTTAGTGTTATATATATATAGATGATATATAGATGTTGTTTAGGTAGTGATCGGTCAGAAACTGTATATATATGTATGATTCATAGTAATTGAATAAGCAGAACAATAAACAATAAAAAAACATCCAAGGATTTTGATGAAAAATAGGTGTGACCGTTGATCCCACATTCCCACTTATGGTGACATACATTATATAACTATCAACAGCTATAGCTTCAATTTTTACAAGTTTAACAAAATTAATTTATTTTTATGATGTTCTTATGCAGGATAGGAATGATTGTGAGTTTTTCAAATGGGTAGATGAGATTGATGAAGCTGAGGATGAAGAACTTGCAATTGAATCTAAGGCTGAGATACTTTCAGTTGAGGATACATTGCTTTCCTTCAAAATGAGGAAGACATTGTTTAAACTTGAGCATGACTTGATGAGATTGAAGATGGTTATTACCATTTTAGTTGCTATTATTGCAATGCTTTTGTATCACATAATTATGCATATGTAATATATGGGATGTATTTTGAAGATGATACATTTAAATATCTAATGTATTATGTTGGAGTAGAATTGAAAAAGCCTTCAAGGTTTGTGTTGTGCATATCTAATGTATTGTGTTGTTTGTACTTGCTTGATCCAGCCCTTAAAATATCAAATACTGTTAGTATAAGCATAGAAATTTATCAACAAGATGGACCATTGGCCACTGTGAATTCAGGGTGATCTACAATTTTTACTCCATGCTAAAAAAATAGCAAATTCATTGTTCATTTGCTTACAGATTTGCATCATATGCCTGATAAGTACATATTTGTCTAATCAAAATAGAAAGTCATATTCAAAATAACAAAGCCATACTCAAAATAACCATGCATCCCAAGCATTTGTCAACCCAAAATACCCAACTAAGAAAATTACACTAATCTAGTGGATTGGAAGCTGTGGGAGCTTCTGAAGTAGTGGTTGATTCTTGTGAGCCAATTAATACACCAAACTTTGCTCGTGTTGCTTGGCTTGCTGCTGCTAGTGTCTCTCTACTAGCTCCAACAATAGGTGCATCATTTTTATCTTGTGTTGCCCTTGTGGTTGGTCGCATTGGTGGTAATCTCACCGGAGGTGGCAAGAATGGATTATATGGAGGTGGGTACCAAGTGGTTGTAATCCGTGGTGCAATGAATGGCCTTTGCGATGGCATAGTTGGCCTTGGTGGAGCCAGGAATGGCCTTTGAGATGCCATGGTTGGCCGTGGAGCTGCTGGCCTAGTGGAAAATGATGGCTGCAATTACACAGCAAGTGGGACCAAATTGAGGGACCATTTAATAAACTAATGGTACAATTGAAGGACTAAATAATATGATTTATAACTAATTCAAGGACCAAATCGTATATACCTGGTATCTCTGAAAAACATCATTCATGAATGGTCTTGGTGGTGGCCCAGTCAAAATTGAGGTCTGCATAAGAAAACAATTTTGTAAGAAAACAATTAGAAAAGAGCTTCAATTATCTCAGCAATATAGATTAAGTTTTCTCTCATATTATACCTCATTAACATTATTCATGAATGTTGTTGGATCTTGTGGCCTAGTCAGAATTGAGGCGTTGTTAACTACTTCAGGTGAATGTCCTTGCCTTTGCTGGTTTCCATCTGTGTACTGAAATAAGAAAGTAAGTTTGTAAGTGTGGGTGTGTGACATTGGTCAGGGTGATCTACAATTTTTACATCCACACAATCAAAAAGTAGATGTGCTAAATTTACTCATTTTTCTTTCACAAATCAGAATACTATAGCCACTGAGACATCAAGTCTCCAAAAGTGATATTATGATAGGGACCTCACAAACCATCTTATAATCCTACGGGTGGTACAGGAAATATGCAAGCAGTTATTGTACTTGTCATTTATCAGAGGCAGCAAGAATGTGAATATAGTACTAGAGGCAATTGTAAGTAATTTTAATAAGAAATAAGCATTACTAGTGATGCTCTGCTTTATGCATTACTAGTGATGCTCTGCTTTTTTCATACTAATGATGCTCTGCTCTACTTTTTTCATCATTATTTCTAAAATTCAAGTTATAGATATACACTGATGCTTAGCAAATGACTGTATGTTTTCGTTTAGAGATGTTGGATTACTCCATGGATGGTTAGCTATTGTAACACTAGCAGTGAATATTCTAACAAGCATATTTCATCCTTAATGCTTAATTTATAATGAACACTCCATTAACGGCGGCGAAACAGATGCGATTTTCAGAAATATGCATTCAATTAACGAAACAACTTCAGTCTACTCACATTAACTCTACATTAATACTGTGTATCTAAAGAATCCTCCAAACAGAGATAATGAAATAATGAACACTACATTAATAGACCGAGATGCTTCGATTATCAGAAAATCGCCTTCGATTATCAGTCTATACAGAAAACCGCCTTCGATTATCACGATGAGACAAAAACAAAATAAACAAACACGAGATGCTTACCGTGGGTTACCGATGGACTTCANAGATTAATTCTTGGTCAGACTAAGAATTCGCCTAGAGCATCTATAGAGAGTGAGAAAATCGCCAAGCCCATTCAATCTTGATAATCAAGAACACTTCTTGATTATTCAAGAATCATAGATTTAGTTCCCGTTTTCACTTGGGAAGAAGTGAAGGAGGCTAGCACCTAGGCATCTGCCAAACTGCTCGTGTGGATTACTGGTAGAGGAAGGACACTCTGTGGACTTCTCAAATTCGCGAATACGATAAGTCACCGATCAAAACTAGGTAAACATCTTTCCTAATCTGGTATAAACATAGTTAGTGGATCCTGGAAGGAATCACAGAGTTGGCTTTTAGTTTTAATTGCGTTTTAGTCCAAAAATTTTAAATTTCTTCCGCTGCGCTCCCTCTGTGATTTCCCAACACTCATCTCATTACAACATCATCTCATCTCAACATCTAAGATGAGATTGGATTGAGATGGGGAGGCTCCCAAACAGGCCGATGTAATAGAAACCAAAAGCTAAGATGCAATGAAATGGAAACATCGGCCTGTTTTTGTTGAGCCACGTGAACGACACACGGCATGCATGTGTCGTTAAAAATTGATAGAAAAAGATACAGGTACCCTAACTACTAACTATTAACTACTAACGATGCAAATAACAAAATACCAAAATGCAAACTTTTTAATCATAAGTCACCTAAGTGCAAGTGGGTTAAACCGCAGGTACCCTTTCTGTATGTATATACAAATTGGTTGTATGTATATTTTATTTGTGTATAAATCTCTAGAATTAGTTTCTTTTTATTTGTGTATCTATATACAAAATATGTAAAATTTCAATTCTATTTTTGTTTAGTTATACTTATACATTATATTTGTCTGTATTAGACTATTGTAATATCTCAAGATATTATAGAAAATATTAGACTTAGTATTTTGATTGGAATAAGTTTATATAGTAAATCTAGAAGTCATCTTGAGCTTGTAGTTAATTTTGGGAGCAAATAAAGTTTAAAATCTCATCCAAGTTTTTCTATAGATTTGACAAATGACACATTTGAGTAAGAACTTAAAGATGTTAGATGTAAAGTTTTCAAAAATAAATTATATATTTGAAATCTACTCTTCGCAACAAATCTAACTATATACATTTTGTTAGAAAATTTATTCAGACAAAATACGCTATTTTTTGGACTAAATTGTAGAAAAAAATCAGATTTTTAGAGAATATTCTTGGACATATGCTTAAGTTAAATCAGCTCCACCTTTTCAAGATTTCCTTTCCTACCACCAAATTTTCAGAATTCATAAAAATTACCCCATTTTCATTTAAAAGCAACCATTTTTGGTCATTGATCACGCCCGTCGCAAGGCGTATCAAATAAATATTAGATAATGTACCATAGTGGCACAACCTTGGTCCTCTCTCTCTCTCTCTCTCTCTCTCTCTCTCTCTCTCTCTCTCTCTCTCTCTCGGAGCCTCAAGTGGAAACATGATAAACACATCACACTTATAATCATTCGAATATTGATTGGAGCAATTCATCAAACACCTTTTATGGGCAAATGAAACTAAACTTAAAGGATAAAATATTTTAGGGTTTTTGATAAAAAAACAAAAGATAAACAAAAACGATAAAGATAGATAAGACACTTATTAATGGAAACACCCAATGGAGGAATTGAATTCAACCTTCTTAACTTACAAAGATCAAGTAATTACTTCACAAATCATTTACTAAAGTTGTTTAACTACTGTTAAATATAGTAATTAACTTAATTATAACAATAACCAATATTTAGGCAAAAATATAATAATAAATAATCATAACCAAGATAATCACTCCAATGAAGCTGATGACAAGTTAAAATCAAATATTCAAGCAACTCTATAACTCAGACTAAGTTATCAGAGAGAAATTTATCCCAATTATTAGTCAAACAAACTACAATGTATCCGAAAAAATCGTAATCAAGACAAGTAATAATCAAGACATATCAGAATCTAAATTTCAATATCAAATTCACAATCAATATCAGAATTATAAGTTATCTAAAAAGGAAAAACTAAAACCCTAAAATAAAACTACGAAAAGAGTAAAGTAAAATTTCTTAAGGCAACTGGGTCGAGTTCCCATTGAGTGGCCTTATCTGATATGTCATAAAACATTTGCAAAATCCAAATAATTATAAAATATTTGATATGTCATAATGATTATTCTCAAGTTGACATTACTACAAACATTGTCTATCACGAAATTTTTCAGAGTATTCAATAAGTTGTACCACCACATCACTTTTGATTTGCAAACATATGTTATTATTACATTTTGTTATGACATTTTTTAAATTACTTTCACATTCTATTTTTGTGTTAAACAAGGTTAATTTTGTTGTATTTTTGTTATTATTCTTCAACATTCATTGTTTTGGTTTAATAATATGAACACGTTTATGTTGCTAATATATTTGTGTATATTTTTACATTTATGTCTATCAATTTATAGTCATTGTTTGATTTGAATTTCCCGTGCAACGCACATGTATGAAGCTAGGTCAGTCCTTATCCAATGTTGGTGTATATCTTCTTCATCCTGTTTTTACTCATGTTCAACTATATGTTGCAATGTCAAAGAGTTCATTTAAGAGCATGTTTAAAAGTCAAGATAATTATTCTCAAGTTGATATTACTACAGACATTGTTTATCACGAAATCTTCCAAAATATTCAATAAGTTTTACCACCCCATTTTTTTTTAGTTTTTCGCAAACGTTTGCTATTATTTTTTTTTCATGACATTTTTTAGAGTACTGTCTCATTCTATTTTTTGGGATGAAGAAGTTTTTTGTTGTTTTTTTTTTGTGTGATTATTATCCCATGTTGATTGGTTTGGTTTAGTAATATGAACACTTCTATGTTGTTAATATATGATTATAAATTTTTTTTATTCATGTATTTCAATTCATGTAGCCATTTTCTGAATTGAAACACCCGTGCAACACTCGGGTGTGAGGCTAGTATTATAATAAATTGTTTTTTGAGAGACGGAAGGAATAGTGAAAAATAAATGATAGATTATTGGTCAAAATTTGGTGGTATCACTATTCTGTTTAGGGATGACAATTTATATCTTAAGTTAGGATATCCGTTCGTATCCATCCGAAAAAATATTCGATATCCGACGGATACTGGATATCGGATACGGATAGTGAAAATTAAATTTTTTTCGGATATTGGACGGATACGGATATTGCCCTCGGATACCCTATACCCGTCCGAAATGAACGGATATTTAGGGTATCCGATATCCGATACCCTATTACTTATTTAATTTTTATATTTTACTTTTAATTTAACATTTTATATATAAATATTTAAATTT
>QANZ01028759.1:307807-325830 GCA_003254925.1 Chamaecrista fasciculata | reverse complement strand
GCACCGTTATTTTTAACAGCCAAAACCACCTAGACCCCATTTTGCAAACGGCGTAAACCTCAGGCCCCAATTTGAAACTTTTCAAACCACATGTACCCTATCTGAAACGGGGTCAAACCACAGGACCCTATTTTGTAATTTACCCTTTTTTTTTTATCATACATACGTTGGGAAGATAATGATAATGTAAAAAAAAACCAAAACACTATCAATAATTCTTCCTCACTTGAATGAACCTAATAAGAGCAATGAAAAACAAAAACACTGCAACGACTACAACATAAAAATGCACAAAAACAAGAACACCGGGAAGTATTTAACGTGGCAAAAACTCCTCCAATATGAAAGATAAAAACCACGGGACCTCGTCTTGAAAAATAAAATTCACTATCACCAACAATGTCTTGCAAACATTCAGCAAGTCACAAGTGAACCAAATGATAGCCTAATAAAAAACAAACTCAAAAACGAGCAAGAGCTAAACAAGATAGATAAACTGTGATTAGAATCAAAACTGACAACGTTCTAACCATCCAAAAGCGATCTCCACCGTTTAGAATGAAGAACAGAGAGCCATGAACACGCTCACCAAAAATCAGCTCCAAGGTTTAGTGATTCAACTTGCAAGACAATGAAAGGATAAAAATAGCCCCAATGGGCTTAAGCAAATGAACCTCACACATTTAGGTTTTACTAGATAAGAGAAAACCCAAATACCCAACAAAATAAAGAATTATTTGATGCAATCTTTCTTTTGTATGAATTTTGGTGCAATATTGAATGAAACTGTAATTTACCATTTTAACTAATTTTCTCTCTAAATAGAGTACTAAAATGTCACTTTTAAAAAAATAAGATATTAAAATGTTAACCATGCAAAAAATAGAATATCAAAGTGTTACATTTGAAAGAAGATGATATTATAGTGAAATGAATGGTATCAAACTCTAATTTACCCTATATAATTTACCCTATATATATACTAGGGGCTTTGTGTGCTCTAACGGGCACGCAAATATGTATGTAAAATAAATAAATGACTAAATTGTTAACTTAGTAAAGAAAGAGAGACCAAATAGTAAATTGTCTCTTATTTTTAATTTCATAGACTATAGTTTTAAACATGAATGACTAGAAAGGTAGAGCCATATAATATAATATAAGATATACACACGAATAATTCCAGGAGCAATTTCAGTGGGGGTCCATAAACTTAACTGAGAGTCTGAGATTGGCAATTGGCAGGAGCGTATTGGGACTTGAGAGGAATGAGCAATAGCATCACTCTCTTTGTTAGTGCCATTATCATTCTTCTCATCTTCTCTGCAATTACTGCTGCTTCTGCTCGCAATGAAGAAGAAGAAGGAACGAAGAGAGTCATACGGGTCAAAGGAGGCCTTGATTCTGTGGTTTGGGTGGTTCAGCTCTCCGATCTTCATTTCAGCGTCCATCATCCTCACAGGGCTTTTGATTTTCGAAAATTCGTGGCTCCTGCTCTTTCCATGATCAATCCCTCCATTGTCCTCATCACCGGCGATCTCACGGGTTCTTTTCTGTTATTATTCCTATTTTTCAGAATTTTATTCGTTTATTAAAGGCGAGTTTGGTTAAAGTTGTTGAGTCTTATTTGGTGTTTGTAAGAATTAGAAATTTATGTGTTTGTTTGAGTGAAGTTGTGAACATATTATAATTGTTTCTATCCTCTTTTTCCAGACGGGAAAAGCAAGGATTTGCTAACAATGAAGCAAAATGAAGCTGAATGGATAGAATATCAGAATACAATGGAAGATGTTATCAAAAGGAGTGGACTCAACAAGAGCAGTTTCTTTGACCTGAGAGGCAATCATGATAATTTCGGTGTTCCCGTTGTTGGCGGTTCGTTTGATTACTTTTCCAAATACAGCATCAATGGGCAATTGGCCCGGCGTGGGAACATCAATAGTATCATTGTTGAGGTTACTAATTCCCTCCAGCCATCATTCTATGACAATTTCAAGCTTCTAATAAACTAGAAATTAAATTGGGGTATATATAGTCAATTACTGATACAATTATGTTCTCTCCACAATAGTGTATAATGACATCTTCATGCCCATAATTATCTTAGATGCTATTTCAAATTCCCAATTATTTGTGTTCGTCTTATGGACTTTTTATCGAATCATTTTTGGCATATTGACGTTCATGTTTTTAAGGAATTTTAATTATAAAGAAAACAGCTGCAAAACTGGGTTGGAACTATATTTTGATTAAATTAGACAAGTGAGAGATCACAAGATGTTGTATTGTTTGCTAAATGATGATAAGTTATATTACTTGATATCATGAAGATTTGTATTACTTATATAAACATACCTGCCTATGTACAATCATACAGACTCAGGAGCGTGAACATCTCTTTGTTGGGTTTGACAGCACAATGTCAGTTGGTTTACGAGGTCCAACTAATCTATTTGGGCATCCCACTGATCAATTGCTGGATGATATTGATTTGGAACTTTCACATTGGAATTCTCAGACTCACTCAGAAAAACCAGTTTCCATGATCTCCTTTGGGCATTTTCCACTATCATTCTCTGCCCCCTCAAGTTCTGGAAGGACCTTGGAAGATGTTTTCCTAAAGCATTCCATTTCAGCTTATCTGTGTGGACATCTCCATACTAGGTTTGGCAAGAATTTGAAGCGACACCATCAGTTAAGTCATCATTCTTCATCCCTGCAAAAGTTTTTTCAGTTTAACATGCACCCCATGTCAGTTGAACGTAATGCGGATTGTTCAATTGAAGCCCCATCAATTCAAGAATTTTGGGAGTGGGAGATGGGTGATTGGAGAAAGAGTAGAGTTATGCGGATTTTATCCATTGATAGTGGCCATATTTCATTTGTTGATATTGATTTCAAAACAGGGACCAAAAAGACAATTATATTACCTACTTTTCCTTTAGACTCGCGCTTTATGCTGACATCTTCATACCGTCACGAGTATGAATGTCAATCTGTGAAACCTTCTTCTTTTGAGTCAATAAGAGCTCTGGTGTTCTCTGTTTCCCCAATTGTGTCAGTTGTGGCAAAGGTCTATGACTCCAGGTATGGAAATCTTGATTTAGTTCTGGAAGAACATATGATCAGGCATGCTGATAAGAACTCCATGGGAGACCTCTATGTTGCTCCATGGAATTACCAAGCCTTTGAGGACACGTCTCCTGATAGATTTTGGCTTCAAATTGAAGCAACTGACGTCATGAACAGATCAACTTTGACAGAATTAAGGCCATTTTCTATTAATGGTCATAGAGTCAAGCTTTCTTGGAGCTGGAAGGAATTTTTTGTCATGGGTTGTCAATGGGCTGCCTTGTATTACCCAATATTCTGGTCAGCTTACATTCTTCTGCTCATTCTTCTTCTTCCAACAGCTCTCCTTATTTTTCCAAAGAAGCTATATACCTACAAGAACTTCATTGCCAATAAAGGCTTTGTCAATGGTGTATTATGGGTTCTTCAGGAGTTCTTCAGTGTTCGCACATTATGGTTTGGTTTGATAGGATACCTATTCTATCTTATATTATTCCCCTGGTTTATCGGTCAAGTCTTTACTGAAGAGAACAGCAAGGGATACATGACCTATATGGGCTGGGTGGTGAAGACTCACAATGCAGCGGAGAAGCATGAATATGTTGGGTCTCCAGATGTTATGGTGGTTGTTATTCCTCATCTAATTTTTGTTGTCTTACCTACAGTTTTGGTCATGGCCACTCTGACTGCAGAAAGAGGGGTTCATCGGGAACATGTATTGTCAAATTCAGGGAAGAAAGTGGACGATCATGATCAGAAGACTCAAAGAGCTGTATCGAGTGACAAGCAGGGAAGGAGACTTTCAAATATCTGTTTTGGTAATCGAGGGATTCGGAAGCTTCTTTATGTGGTGTGCTTGGCAATTTGTTGGAAGCATTTTATGGTAAGACTTAAACTGAACTTTGCGGTTTGATCCTTGTAAAGTTTTTTATTATTCATGCATTGAATATTATTATCCAGGAGCCAAAAGAGAAATTAGTAAAGAACGAGTTACATTAGCATAGAAATTAACATCTTTTTAGAAATCCAGAATGCTCTCTCTCTTCTTTTTTTTTTCTCACGTTGTTCCTTTCTTTTTGGGTCCCTTCTGAATAGGTAGGAGTAGGGATTTAAACCCAGGACTTAAAACTTGTCAATTTAAGTGGTGCCATTCTAGCTACTTGCTCATTGGCTTTTACCAATCTGTTTCTGTTTGATAATTTTCTTCATTATTCCACTACAGAGTTGTAGAAGTCTGGTGAAAGCGTATGAGATGAATCCAATCCTCCATTTTCCGGTTTATAGTCTCTCAATTCCCTTCTTGTTGGCGTATGCTATGATTAGAACCAGAGCTGTCTAGTTAAACTTATGCGATAAGCTCACTGTCAGTCATCCGGACCAAACTTTGCATGTTTTGAATTGTGGCTTATAACTTCAGAGGATAAACACTTGAGTTGTTAAAAGATTGGTAAAGTGATCAGCAGGGTATGAAGACGGGACACTTTGCTTAGTATAGCTGCGGCACGCAGTTATTAAGGATTTACTCGAATTGATGCCTTGCAAGCTTGCTTTGTGAAGATTGGATCCTCAACCATTTGTTAGGTACATCTCTTGCATTTGAAATAGGCACAAGGAACCGATGAAAACTGAACAAATTGGTATTATCAGGAAACCCCTTTTGTTATTTCAATGAAAATGTACAGGGGCGGTTATTTTCAGTTGCCCCTTCTGTTTAGCAATATGTATAATTCGTTCGATGTAGCTCAACAAATTGACACCATATACGACGATAGGTAAGCACACACACTGAGCATTTAATTAATGTAAACCCGCAAGTTATTTTAATTGGGTTTGTGTATTTTATTTTTGATGTGGCTGTTTACAATTTTATCCTTCCTGTCTAGCTGCCTTGAATTGAAGAATATATTTGGCATGTGAACTTTTCTTCTGCAACCAACAGTTCGTTGTATAATACATCCAATTCATTTGTCTTGAGAACAAAGCGCCACCAATGAACAAGTTTGAAATGCGCGACTGGCTTAATATAACAATCACAATTTGACATTAAAATTCATCATAAAGGGGGGGAAAAAAGCCGAGAAATTACACCAAGTTTGATAGATCTATATTTTAATTTCAGAAAAAAAAAATGCGACCACAAAAATGAACTGTGTACAAAATGCACTCGTAAGCTTCAATCTTGATGTAAGAACTAAGAACTGCCTTAGATAATAAATATAGCACGGGAATCTAATGTTGAACTGACGAATTTGATCCTGAATCTGGCATGGCCAATTGAACAAAACTTAGCCAACCAACAGCAACAATGTCCATCTCAAATTGCAGTGGCCGGTGGGTAACAACTCATCAAGGCCATCCTCTGATGACACAAAGAAATGGCCTTTCTCTCCCTTCCACTTCCAGGTTTAGGCTCTCTTCATAGCTTAAATCCATTACTGCTTTACATGAAGTGGTACGACTTACGAGTTACGAGAGAGCCACGATTACCCCCAGCGACCAAAATCCTTCGGCTATAGGCAAGAACTTAGCCTGAGAGGTCAATAGCAGATCTCCATCAGCTCAAGCTTCTGGTTCAGAATCCTGGCAATACACACAGTAAGTGCTTGATTGTAGATTATTATTCGAGCACCCTTCACAGATCCAGTAGCCACCTTCGTCAACACTTTCTGAATCACTTGATCTGGACGTTTTAGGCTTCTCCCTCTCTCTTTTGCCTGGACTCTTCAAGCTTGCAGTTCTGTTGGCTGGAGCATGAGAGTTCACATCTGATAAACCATTCTCCAAAGCTTTAACTAAATTCTCAAAGAAGGTCCTTGTCACACTGCATTTGTTGCAATAATACACTTAGAAGTGAACGGATAACAATAAACTAGTCCACAACAACCAAAATTATTTTGTAACTTGTAACTCCTAAAATCATTTTTCTTTCTTAAGTATGCTTGGTCCTCATAATGAGGAAAATGCATCAAAATAGTAACTACTCTGGAATTCCCTGTATTGTACTGAATTTCAGGCTATCATGTCAAGAGCAAACTACAATGTCGAGCAACATTTTCAGGCATGGGTCCTCACCTGGTTAGTCCAGAAAGTTTAGTGCGGAAACAGTTAAAATCTTTTTCTGGATCCTTTACATTGAGGTAAACTTCCAGTTCCTTCTCAGCACACTGATGAAGTCGCTCCAAGCCAGCCTCAGCTTCACCTGCACAGAACAGATAAAAAATACATTACAGAAGCAATGCATGATGTGATTTGTTCAGGTTTAAATTGTACTTCCATACATAGAATTGGTTAAAAACGGAAACAGGCCCCCTAATTGATAGGGAAGAATTGAAAATAGTACTTTTATATCATTGCTATTACTTAAATTCCTACAAAAATTCTAGGGATGATTTTCACCGGCCATCCCTAACAATTACTAAACCAAAAAAAAATAGTAATTCACTATGATATATTACTTTAAATCTTTTGAAATATTTGGTTTCAAAATCATATATTGACCCAAATAAATAAAATAAAGATTACTGAGAACGGTTTAATAATTTCCTACAACTTCTTTCCATTATTTTTAAAATATACTAAATATAATATTTTACTACTTTTTAATTCTGTTATCATTTATAATATATTTTCCTAATTTTTTTTAAAAATAACATGTACTAGGCCACTAGTAATAAAGAGAAAAAAATTCATTGTCATTTCCTCTATAATCTGTTTGTGATCCACTGATTATTTGTAAACAGTAATTAAAGAATCCATAAACCTAGAAAAGTTGTTCCATTTATTATCACCAAGAAGGTGAGATTATACCTTGTAAGTATTCAAAAAACTCTCTTTTGGCCTTCTCCTCCTCAGGTATATAATAACCGTAGGCATATGTCCATTTCAAAACACGTCTGCATTCAATAATCTACAAACACAATTTATTTAATAACAAAATGTATTTCATTGCCATCCACGCAATACAGGCAAAAATTTATACCTGTAACCAGGCTTCTGTTATGAATTTTAGCTGCGATTCTGGCTGACACTGTAAGTCACTGAGCTTCTCAAGCTGCAGCAATAGATTATCATTAACATCACTCTGATTAAGTAAAGCAGAAAAGATTGCAAAATTTCTCCTTGTACTTTTATTTTGGGTTGTTTGGACATCATTTATCCATATCCTGGATAACCATTTACTTATGTGATGTAGTTATGTTGGACTCTTGCCTGTAAGCCTATTATATAGGATTGCTTGGTGATTGGCTTAGTCACTTTTTTTCATCACCGATATTGATTAAATATAATTTTCAGAACTTTCCCTTTGTTCTTTAGGATTCTATTCTACTCTCTCTCAAATACCCACCAATCTCTAAATCTCAACAAATTTCTGCTGATTTATCTTTTAACAAGTTGTCCAGGGCTTTCTACAGATTTTACCTAGTTAAATCAGTTCGATCACATTCTACACATATCTTAAATTGTTCCCGATTAACAGGCTGTAGCATGTTAGAAACAGAAAATAATTTGATTTTAGGAGGTATGAACTTGACTGCATTAGAATTCATTATATTATTTGGTTCAACAGCATTAGATTCAGAAATAGAAGGCTTATGAAATACATTTTTATTGGCTAAAACCATTATGCTATTAGGACAAGAATCAAACCCTCATATATTTTACTTAACTATATCAAATCCATCTAAAATCTGTTCTAGAATCACTAAATAAACAGAGGAATTTCAATTATATGGGGTATTAACTTTCCTACACACGACAGTTCACAACTTCACCTGATACTTGAGTTTCTTATAAGAGATAATAAACCCGTAAGCCAATCATACAAGTATCACTAGGAGATGAACAACCAAGCGAAATAAAAAGGTTGCTTACATGCACAGTTTGCATTTGCTGTAGATCTGCGAGAGCTTTTTGCCTTGACTGCAATAGTATACATTAAGGACATCAAGCATGCATAAATAATAAGAATTTCAATACAGAGCAATGAAGAATCAATTCTAACTTCCAATAGGTCTTTCCTTTATTGCACTTTCCATCATTTCTAACAAAATTCTTCTTTCATCAAAGAAAAACAAATTGAAAACATCATTCATGTCATCACCGGGAAAAAGAATGTTGGGAATAGAAGGAAGCTTGATGAAGAAAGAGAAAAATTGCTACAACAAAGCAACTGACACATACTGATTGATTGTTTGCCCATCTTTCATAATAGTGATAATATCTTTCAAGGGAGTTCTTGATTATCTCTCTCTGTTGTTCAGCCTCTTGAAACTGTAAACAAACGGCAGCAGTAATAAAGTTTAAACAACATTCTTTCTAAATATCATTGCCACAATGAGTAGACTTCAGATGAGACAGTAACATAAAGCTATAGAACTACAGTGAACTTGTGATACACCTCTTTTTTAGCTTTTGCTTCTTCATAACGATTACATGCATAGAATCCACCTGTTGTCTGACCATGCTCAGACCATGGACCAAGGCAAAGCCTGAAAACACATATTAACCCACTTCTCTGAGATCAACCGAATAAATAATGTAAGCCATCTTTTTATCTTTTCACCTATCTCTTTCCATGGGCAGAAATGCTATGGAAAATCATTTATAGAGCTTCATCAATGGAAAACAAAGATTGAAGAATAAGTATAAACTCATAATCAAGCACTATCTATTTTACATTGAAGATCATAAAACATAAATATCATCAATAATAGTTTTACAGGGAAAACAACAATCCCATGCTCTCATCATCAGCTATTGTGATAAGACACAAGTATTAGGTGGGGGGACTGAAAATTTAGTTCCAAGTTCATTTAAGTTTAAGATGCACACAAGTGAATAGATATAGACCATTTTAACTGGAAATGACATAAAAAATAAATTTCTATCCACAATAGAAACGGAAATTATGACAGTAATTGTGAGGGAATTGACTATGGCCAGTGCCCTAGTGTTGACAGGTGATATCAGCAGCAACAACTCAATAACAAGACTATGAGTGAAACATGTTAATGATCGTGGTAGTCATGACCAGAACTGGTATATTTGGCTGCAGATAAAAGCATTGCCAGATCATTGATGCATTAGTCTCAGGCAGTAGAATGGGACAGAGGATATGCCATCATTTATTCATTTCTTTCCTCCCTCCCTTTTACAATTAAATGCTAATTTTATGAATGAAATTAGTTATCAATTCTTATATATGATCTATATAACTATACCTAATACCAGAGAGCATCATTTACGAAAAAACGGAGATGTGGACTAACCAGCAAAACTCAAACTTGCAAGGTGGTGTGCAAGTTATATGCATACAACCTTGGTTTTTCTCAATTGGCCGCTTGCAGCTTGGACAAGGTTTGGAATTGGCCAATATCCTGAAAATTCAGAGGCAAACAGTTCAGCAATACTGAGACTAAAATTCAGGCTTTATAACTGAATAACCCTTATCGAACATGACCGATAAAAAATGTTAGAACAAAAGCTACTAAATAAAATTTCACTGAACAGCTAAAACTTTTAAGTTATAAGTTGGAATGATTCTTGGCATGGTAATAGAGCTTTTATGACTAAGTGGTCCCCGCCTTGTTGCCCCCATTCTTTCAATTAAAAATTAAGTTACACAAGCTATGATTGATTCATGTATAGCTCGCACTAGAAGTTCAAAGGGCTTTAATGCGATGGTGTGAGGAAATGTATTAGATTATGAATTATTTGTAGCAGTCTCTCTCAAGTGTTTTACTTGTGGGTTTTCCCTATGGTGTGTTTCTGTTCGAAAAAAAAAACAAAGAAACAGAGATTAAGCAACTCTCTTAAATGTTTGAGACTGCGTTTTTGGTTTTCAACTCAAAATTAGCTTTTTCTTCCATTGTATGGTATCTTATCCTTCGCTTTTGTATGTTCCCCATCCTAATAAAGTATCTTCTTTTATAAAAAAAATTAAAAAGTAGTCAAAGAGTGATGATCCCTCTAAATCTCTAATTCTATTATCCAGTGCCCAATTCTAATAATCCTGATTATAGATTATTGACTTCTTACAAACTCAAGATATTCAATTATCAGCCTGTTTTTGAATATAGAACATTTCAGGTGCTAATTGTCTTCATCTTGACAAGTTAATTTGAATATATCAAGTAACTGTCTATGGTATACAAGTTTTCTTAATTTGTCCTCCACTTAAGATGCCAAGTAAACACCATACCTTGTCGGCAATAGAAGCAGGAATAATTGAAAGTTATCTTTTTATATATATATATATATATATATATATAAACAGAATATTAAAGCAAAGAACCACGTACCAATTCATATTTTCAGATTCAGCACAATTCTTCAATATCCATTTGGCCACAGTACCACAATCAACAGGCCTATGTGCCTCTTCAGTGCACTGCAAGCTCAAATTGAAACATAAAGTGCCAACTGCCAAGGAAAAAATAAATACACTCATTTAACAAACATAAATCATTGGGACTTACATTCCAGCAAAAACTACATGAGCAGTTGCACGTAACATCATAGCCTCCGCCACCAACAGCAAAGTCCACAGCATTATCACAGCCAGGAGCAGGACACCATTTCGTCTAATGTATGATGGATGACAAATCCATCCAAATAAAATTAATAATAAACCAAAAGTTTATTCAACATTTTCCTTTGAAATGTAAACTTATAATCATGTAAGGAACTAAAACAACATATTTTAATGCAACAATAAATGACATACAAAACGCAAGGTGAAACATTATTTTCAAAGCAAGGAATTACCTTTCTGTTGTCCTCAATATAAGATCTAATAAAATAATTAGAGTACTTCTCCTTCTCTTCATCAGAAGCCAACAAATTGGTCATATCTTGACCAACAGCAGCATTGCATGATGGATCAGGACATCTCAACAACAAGCATCCAGGACCATCGTTGACAGCTATGCTAATATAACCTAGAAAGATTTTAAAAAAGGCTTAAAATTGAAATGAGTCGAGTTTTTTCTAGCAATCAGATTTCTACACGACAAATTGAAAGGCCTTTGTTCCCTTTTACTTTTTTGTTTTTACTAGAGGGGAACGTGTGTTATGATTAAGGAGAATTAAACATGATTTTCACTTTTATTAAAATATCAACAGAAACAACAATTCAGCTTAACCAATGAAATTCTTCCACCGAAACACAACTTCATAGGCAAGACCCAAGTCATCATACTAAGTATGGTTGAACTAGTAATCTCCACAATCCGCAACTAAAGATTTAACCCCAACAGTATACAAGAAAGGTTACTCTGCTGGTCCTCTTGATAAAAGGGGGCAGTATCAATCTTAATGAAAAATGGTAGTTATCTTGGACTAGCACATTCCATTATACGGTGGCATTTATGGGCAAAGCAAGTACATTTGCAAAAATTGGTTCCCATTGGAAGAGTTTGAACCAATGTTCATCCTCTATTTTTGGTTTTACCATTCCCTGTCCCATTGTTGCTCTGTTAATTAACTAGCATAAGCCAAAAGGTTATTGAATCTCAATAAGCATACTTCAGCTCTCAGCAAAGAAGCATAAACATGCATTTAATTGGAAAATGAAGGACATTGATGTCTATGCTTAGAAAATACTAAACAGAAGCTAATGATAACCAGAAGAAGCAAAGATGCGATGTATTTACAAAAAGCTTACATTGTCCACACATGCCAGGAGGCAGAAGGGATTTTAATCCCAAAAATAAGAAAAGGAGGCAAAAGAGTTTTATTTTCTTGGCACAATGATTCTGTTGAACAACAAACCTGCCCAGCATGAGCTACAAAAAGGATGACCACAACCAGCATCAAGCATCTCCCCACCGTGGTAAGTATCGAAACAGATCCCACAAGTCACCTGCCAATATAAAAATGACTCAGAGAAAAGTCATTTATTTATATCTGTATACACGTAGGTTTCTCCATGGGAAGAATTCTAGCAGATTCATATTGAACATTCACAGCTTCCATATACATGATGGTTACCTCGCTAGAATCTTTATACTCCATAACAGGATTCTCCAACAGGCCAACAGCACTGCGAACCTTTTCTTCATCTGCAAACCATTCATCATGTACTTTACCAACATTCCTGCCAGTAAACGAAGAAAAATCTTTTAAAAACCAGTATCACCCTAACTACAGAATCATGAAAGATTAGTATTTTCTACATAATATAATCCTGTACCAATTATTTTTACTTCACATTAAGGATAAATTTAACACTAAAAGCAGTGTTATCAAAATATTTATGCATGCATTTCATCATAAATTCTGAAATAATACAAAAAACTAGGTGTCTTGATCAGTACCAACAATAGTAGCGAAGCAGTATACTAGCAGCAACCTTTGAAATGGATAGTACAGTAGATATCTTTGTAATATCATCCTCTTGACGTTGACAAATGTCTCTTTCATTCAAGACTGTGTAGTTTTGCTGACCAAGAAAACAGAAGCTCTAAGTTTGTAATAAAACAGATGTCCTGATGTAAGCGTCTAAATGTAAATATTCAGCATGGATGTTTTTAAAAAATTAACTAGATATAACATACAACATGTTATATGATACTAAGCTATAAATAAATTGTATCTAGATGAAACGACCTACACCAGGATGAGTGGATGGATACACAGTGTAGAACAAAAACATTGAAATTTTCATTACGATAATCTAATGTCTGATCAGTCATACGCAACCATATCATTAAAGCTTCATTAAACCCTACGTTTCGAACACGATCTCTAAACTAGGTTTCCAATAACAACGAAGCAAATGCGAGATTGAAAACGAGTGAAGAGAAGAGAAATTAGAAATAGCAGACTACACCTGGTTACGATTCGAATGAGTGACATCGGAACTATCAGAAGCATTGTCAACGAAGTCGTAATCATCGCCATCATTATCGTCGTCGGTGTACAAGAGCTCATCTTCCTCCTCCTCCTCCCCGCCGCTGCAATAATCATCATCGAAATCCATATTTGATGAGTTAAAATGGCACAATCTCTAGTTTATTTCGAAAAATAGGAAGCGTGCGGGGAGTCGGAGAAGGAATAGCAGAGAGGATAAGAGCGAGACGGAGACGGGGAATGAAACGGAATCGAGAGGAGTGAAATTTGATATGTGCTGATGAATCATCTACGAGCACCACACTTGTAGGAGGTGGATGAAACTGAAACCAATGGTTAATTTCAGGCATTGCGTTTTCCAAAAAAGAAATTAAATCAAACCCACCACTATTCAATAACGAAGAAGAAACCGCCATTACTCGCGCTTAAAATGGAAAGAAAGTTCCTGCATCACTGAAACTTTTGGCTTTTCAGTTGGACTATAGTCTACAATGTCATCTTTTCTTTCCCTTGTAAAAAAAAATCAAAATGATACATTTTTCTCTTCAATTTATTTTGTAATCAAACTTTTTTTATCGAGTGAAATGGAATGGTTGATGTGATCTTTATCAAAGTATGAATTTGATTTGACAAATATTATAACACAAACAATTTCCAAGAACTTTTCTTAGAATTTAGAATTTTTTGGCCAAAATATTGTGAGAAAAATTATCTAAAAATGGATTTTATTAGAAAATTTTTTGTCATATAATCATGATATGATATGATCTTTTTTTTCCAAGGTATGATAGTTGACTAATAGAATTATTTATACAAATTTAAAAGATGGTAGAGTTACCCATCATTTTATTATTATTTGTATTTATATTTATTTATCTTATCCACTTTACTCATTTAATATTTACTCCTATATGACTGTATTCATATCTTATCTATATTTAATGGGTATTTGAAGGCTTAAGTGCACTTTTGTTCCTCTAATTTTCGCAAAGGTCTCAATTTGGTCTCCTAACTTTTTTTGTTACAATTTTGGTCCTTTAACTTTCACAAAAGTCTCAATTTGGTCTCCTAATTTTTTTTGTTGCAATTTTGATCCCCTAACTTTTGAAAACGTCTCACTGTTGGTCCCCTAACTTTCGCAAAAGTCTCAATTTTGGTCCCCTAACGTGGGACCAATGATGAAATGTTTTCAAAAGTTAGGGGACCAAAATTGCAACAAAAAGTTAGGGGACCATGGTGAGACGTTTTCAAAAGTTAAGGAATCAAAATTACAACAAAAAAAGTTAGAGAATCAAATTGAGACCTTTGCGAAAATTAAGGGAACAAAAGTGCACTTAAACCGTATTTGAAATATTCAAAAAGTCAAGGTCGTATTTTGATTTCTCAAATTTATTTAAAGTTTCATTTTAGTTTCTCAAATTTTTTTATTTTGTTTTGATTCCTCAAATTTTTAAAAAATTTTATCGTTTGTCTTTGACCAACTTCTATTATTTTTTTTTGTTATAACAAAAAGAAGAAAGACTAACTTCAATCTTTCAAAAATTTTATTTTTTATATTAAGATAATTTTTCTTTTATAATATAATTAAATTATTTAAAAAAAAACTGGAGTTTTAGAGCTGCCTCTTCTTCTTCTTCTAGACCTAACGAGTCCCAAAATTGTAAAAAAAATTTGGATTGATATTATTAACTTTAGAAAAGAAAATACAATAAAAAAATAGTAAGACTTATAAAATATAGGTTAAAGTACATTTAAATAAGTGGTTGGCTTAACTGTTAAGCAACTTAGTATTGTTTAAGCAATGTCTCATGTTCCACGGAAAAGGAAGATTGTGCTGACAAAAAAAAAAAAGTGAAGATTGTGAATCGGACATGAAGTGAGAAAGTTTGACGGAAAAGGAAGAACAAATCTTTGTACTAGAATTGAGAAAGGCGATTGAGTTTCCGTGAAAGGAAGGAAAGATGCTTCAAATGATGACAATCTACAGATACCATTTAAAGACGTTGCCAGCTACCACTCATACTCACATCACACCTCATTCTTCAACCACTCCCTTATTCCCTATGCTTCCTTTAAGATTCCCAATCCACATCCAAATCCAAAATTTATACCATTTTCACTTTTCAAATCAATCTCCTTAATATATTGATTACCAAATTTTAACAATCTATACTAAACAAATTATGAATTTTAAGAAAATTAGAAAATTTTATAATTTTAGCAAAAAGTTTAGGTGCAAATTAAACATGTGCCAAACAAATTATGAATCTATAACAAATTATGAAAATTTTGATAATTTGTTAAAATTTTGGAACATAGTATAGAAAATTATGAACCTATAACAAATTATCACTTTTCAACTGAAAATTTTAGAACATAGTATAAAAGTATTTTTTTGTAAAAGTATTAAGACTAAGAAAAGAGAGGTATTATAGTTGTGTCTTAACCTTTTAATTTGTGGCTAATAATTTTTTTGAAAGATTAATTTTCATTCTTGAAAAACTAATTTATTTTAGAATATTTATTATTTTTATCTCATAAATAATAATTCTAAGACTAAAATAAAGATCCAAAAGTGAAATCAATATCCAATGTCTCTTGAATCTTCTAGTTAGAACCCTTTTTATTAGCTAAATCAATTTTTTGACATGCTTATAAAATTGTTAATTAGTAAATAATAAAACCGAAATAATATTACAACAACCATATGATTAAGTAAGTGAAACATTAAATTTGGGCCTCTTTTCTGTGTGAAAATTTAGAGTATATTTTTCATTGTCTTAATTGTATATAAAATTGTTTACATTTTTTCGTTCATGGCATTTAATATTTTTGACCACTTGACTTAGGTTAAAATTGAAAAAATAATAATAAAATAAAAGGCTATATCTAACAAACCCATCCAAATCTAATAGTCCCAGTTCCATCATCAAAGCTGAAAACAAGTGGCATAAAAGTATGGGTGTGGAGGATATGTAATAAAAAGGCTAGATAGAGAAATACGGTTTCAAGTTTGAAATAGATAGGTCAAAGTCAACTAGAAAATAATTACAAAATGCTTCTAAACTACAAGTAACCCCTAGTACCGTACAATTTTCTGATACAGATGAAGACAAAGAGTTAAAAGCAGAGGATACACATATACATACATGACATGACATGACATGAGTGAGCACATCATTCATTTGGCTATATAAATGCTGCTCAAACCTCAGCAGTGAGTATGTGAACTGTGAGCAGAGGAGAAAACTGCAGTGTGCTTGTGCTAAGATAAAAAAAAAACAAGGTAAAAGTTTGAAGTTTGCTTCTTCCTTTTATTGTATGTCTTTCTTCTCTTTTTGCTACTTTGATATGTGTCTATCACTGGTATTCATTTTCTTTTCCTAACCAAGAAAGGAAAGAAACGAAACGGGAAGAAAAGGAATGAGGCATTTTGTGGATGGATTAACCAAAATAACGACAATGTTTTCAATCACAATCTCAGGATCCTTTTCGTTCCTTTCAGAAATTGACAGTTTATTTTAATTATAATTACGCAGTTTCTTGAATTTCTTTTTTGAAAAAATAAAGGTAAGTGTTCGCTTCTTCATTTATCATATGTTTCTCTTCACTTTTTGCTACTTAGGAGTTTGCTGTGTCTAGTACTGCTATTCATTTTATTTTCTCAGCCAAGGAGAAGGAAAAGATAGAGATGAAACGAAACGAAAATGAATGAGGCTTTTTTGAAGATCATCATTAACCGAAGGAATGAGAATGGTTGAATCAAGAAATCTCAAGCTCACGGTTATCTTTCTGAAAATTGACACAGTTTATTTCGATTATTATTACATATTTTCTCCTTTAAACTCTTATCATGCTTTGTTTTCTGTGCTGTAAAGTTCCTGAAGATTTGGTGTCTTTTTGGTAATAGTTTGTGTTGGACTCCAGGACCAAATGAATTCGAATACTTTTTTTGTTTTTTGTATAGAAATTTGTATATATATATTTTTTAAAAATATATATTATCTTATAATTATACATAAATCTTAATATATATTTTTCTATACATACATCAAAATCTTTATATTTTCCCATTCGAACGTCATCCTGGGAAAGACACTTGTAAAATAGTAATGGACTAGTAGCCCGAACTGTAGCAGTATGATGTTAGGATTAGCCGATTAGCCTATTAGATGCATATAAAATTTTGCATATATTTGTTATCAAATTCGTAGTAGTTATTAACCATTTCAGTGACAACTCAAACAATTGTATTGTGCAGCTAAGAGAAAAAGCCATGGAAGGTGGCTGCTCAAATCTGATACCCGCAGGTATTTTATTTATTTTCCACGCTAGATATTTCTTACAAAAAAAGCATTTTTGTCGACTTTGTTGATCAAATGTGTACTATTTCACCAGATTTTTTTTCCAGAAACGAAGGCACCAAAGTTGGAAGAGTTACAGAAAGAGCATGAAGAGAAGATTTTGAAGAAGGAAGAGCTCAAAAAGCAGATTGAATTGACAAAGCAACGTTTGGAGAAGATAAAGAAGGAAGGTCCAGAGGAGCAAATGAAAATTTTCACTGCGTTAAGTGAGCATTATAACAGTCTAAGAGATGAATATAATGCAGTGCTAACTGAAGCCAAAAAAATGCATAAAATCAAGTATTGACCTCAAAGTCCAGCAATTGTAGGTGTAACTGAGAGTTTCAGCACTCAACTGTACTAAAGGCCACATGAGAATAAGATCGATGGCTTCTTTTTACTACAAGTATTAAGAACCATTCTTCTTCTTTTTCAACTTTCTACTCCTAGAGTAGCTGTTAATATGAACCACATAAACTCTGTTAAGCTTTCTTGGTTTTTAAACTTTAAAATAGTTGCTTAATGCAAAGTAGAGAACTATATCTAACTCCCCTAAATTATATCTTTGAAGTATTCAAACTTTAAAATGTAACACACCTTTAAAAACTATCAGAACCAGTAAAAACGATATCTAGCTAGGAAACAAAATTAATATATAGAGAAAGTCAATTAATTATATCTTGCCCAATTTCTCCCTTGTAAAAGTTTCTGAATTGCATTTCTCCCAAATTCTCAATTTCTGAGACACCAATTATG
>QANZ01028759.1:290563-307018 GCA_003254925.1 Chamaecrista fasciculata | reverse complement strand
CAATTGTATTATATTGAAACTGTGGCAGTCATAAGTTAATTTGATCTCCAGCAAATCATAAACTTCGATATAAAATCATAAGCATGTTTCATTGAATACAAACCAGACATGATATTCTGATGTTTACTTAACATTGCCGAGTTTTCAGAAAGTAATGGTAGAGAACTATACACTTCTGCCTACAGGATATAAAATAAAAATCATAACTCTATTGCAATCACTGGATTTTGGCCAAATCTAATAAACTGATAAATACAGCATAATTGTAAGACAAGGATTATATGGAAACTAATGTTTGTGTAGTTTCTCACAAGCACCAGAAGAGGACACACAATGAAGGGCTCTATTTTGATCCTCGAATGATAGTGGCAATATCAATTTGATATTCTAAGATTTTTATTATCATATCAATACTGAAAACATAATTCTGTTTCAACCCCTCCAGATATCTAATCCTCAAAAGATTTTGAGGTATCATTGGAGTACCTTTGGTGGCATAGAATTTAAACAGAAACATACTTCAGAGAGTACTTCAGAGTTACAAAAAGTTCAGAATATCAAATAGATATTGACACCATTTTGAGACCAAAATAGAGTTTGTGTCTTTTAGACCACAACCAGCTTTCAACGTAGTGTCCCCACTGGTCTTTTATACTTGTACAACCTTGCTACAAGAAGAAAAGCTATCAAATTCAGTACACTTAACACTGCCAATAGCCAGAAGAAATAATGGAGACGACCATAATTCAGATTGTCTGGTATCCATCCAAGACTTCCATTCTTGGTACTGACACTAGTGACGATGGTCACGAGCAGAGAGCTCAAGTATTGTCCAAGTGCAACGGTGAGGAGCGAAAGAGCAGAGCACAAGCTCCTCATTGCATCAGGTGCTTGCTCATAAAAGAACTCCAACTGACCAATAAATGTGAAGACTTCTGCGCACCCTATAATGAAGTACTGGGGAACCTGCCAAAAGATCGACATGGGAATCTCCTCAAGGGCGTAGTAATTGTGACGCCTCACGATCCTTAGTCTTATGAGCTCCAAAACTCCTGCTGAGAGCATGGAAAATATGGATATGAAGAGGCCAATACCCATTCTCTGAAGTTGAGTTAGGCCATTTTTGTGCCCTGTAAACTTTCTAGCAATTGGCACAATGATCTGATCATACACTGGGACCCAAAAAATAACACTAATGGTGTCAAAGATTGAGAGAGCTGCCGGTGGGATCTTAAAGGAGGATTTGCCAACATGAGTATCCATTGTTGCCCCTTGCAACACAAATAAGGTGCTCATCTGACCATATGCAGTAGCAAAGATGATACCGGTAGCCCATACAGGAAGCAATCTTATAATAGCTTTCAGCTCTTCCACTTGAGTTATGGTGCAAAGTCTCCACGGGTTTATTGAATTCTTCATGTCGTCTGATTGCTCAGGCACAGCTGCTTTGTCAAAGAATCTGTGACATACAATTACAGAATGAGCAGAAAATGATGGTCTCAAAAATAGGATTTTGTATAACGTGTGAATGAAACAACTTGGACAGCTAATTACGATTTGTATTATCACTAAAGCAATCTTAAATTCAATGATAACATGATTGTCATATTTTGGAAATACAAATAACTAAGATAGCAAATGAGTTGGTATGAATGTCGACTAGATCACTGCCTTCCAGTGCTTATAAATCAAGCATGATAATTCAATTGCTTCTGATTCTGGATAATCATCAATGAACATGGAACAAGTCTAGGACTAGACTTTTGTAAAATTGCATAGATATCTGATATATGGTTCTCCAATAAATACATAACATGTAGAGGAAATTTCTTGAAATATCCAATTATACAATGATGTTGTAAAAAGATATCCACATAATATGTTTTTATTGGAGAACTGAAGTGTACCTAAATTTTCTCCATAAGTTAATTCGGAAGTTTGTTGTCATTGGTTTACCTTAATCCTTTTGAGTGGTCAAGCTTGCGGCTTCCTTGAATAGCAGACTCTGTATCTGCTTTCTCATATAATAGAGACTTGTCAGCAGGCACTTCCACTTTATACTTTCTTACGGAGGCCACAATAACCTGACAGATGCGTGTGAGGGGGCTACCTCCAGGCTTCTGGTTTCGATACAACCTAGTACCTGAAAAGAAACTCACCACAGCAATTGCCATGGCCACTGCCGGAATTCCAAAGCCCCATCCCCAACCCACATTATCTTGTATCCATACCAGTAGAGATGAAGCAATAAGGGCACCAATGTTAATTGAGAAATAGAACCAATTGAAGAAAGAACTCTTGTGTTGCTTCTCAGCTTCGTCAGCATCATCAAATTGATCTGCTCCATATGATGAAACACAAGGCTTGATTCCACCAGTGCCAAGAGCAATGAGGTACAGAGCTACGAAGCATACTGCACTCTGCCCATCAGTAGCATGGCAATTGTCGTCTCCATGACAAGTTGGTTTTATGCCAGGAATTGATGCCGACAATGTCAGGAGTGTCATTCCCTGTGTACAAAGAGGAATACATTTTATAAGTTGTCTGAGGCAAGACCGCAAGAAGACAGACTTTGACATAAAAATTTTGCAAGTATCTACCTTCAACTGAACAACGAAAGCTATTAATTTGGTTTTTAAGCTTGGGGGAGAAAGGGGAAGAGATTAGTATTTCTTCCTCCTATGTCATATACAAACTTTTTTCGGCAATCTCATACTTTTTAGGTGTTTCAAGTTATGAGATAGGTTACTCCAACATTACTACTAGTCTAAGAGTCAGGGTGGTATGTGTAGAATCCCTTTTCAGCCTCACACCCACATTTGCGAAACCCATCACACTTATAGTACCTGGCATCCCACCAAGAAATGCTATTCCTTAGGGAAGTTTTAATCAACCATCACAAGCTCCAGGGGGATCTAAAGTTTTAAACCTTCATATCATGAGTGACTATGAAATTCCTATGAGAGATCCTGTTGCCAAGTAAGCCAACTGGTGTTGGCAGTAACCCCAAAATACTGAATCTCTAAATTTCAGTTCCTACTGCAACAAGAGGCTAGTAATCATGTACAGAGAGATAAAGAAACTATACTCACAATAACGTAGATTATGGAGAAAGAGGCAATAGTCCAATATCTTCCAATATAGGCATCAGCAACGAATGCTCCAATCAATGGTGTGATGTAGCATGTCCCACTCCAATCTGAGACATTCTTGGAAGCAGTAGCACTATGTTCATGAAGTCGCTTCTTAAAATAAAGCACTAGGTTTGTGCTCATCCCATAGTAAGCCAATCTTTCGCAACATTCATTTCCTGTCAATTGAAACAAAATAAACAATAAGGATCTCGGAATCATAAGCCTTATATTCCACCCACCAAAGTTGGAGGATACACGACAGTTACCTAAGATAAAGGGGCAAGCCTTCCAGGTTCCACTTTTCAGTTTATTAGCTGGATTTCCACGGTAATCTACTGTTCCATCTTTAGTATAAACATCATTCTCAGCCATTGTAATTCCTGACTTTCACACACCAGGGAATAACTTAGTTGAGGTATTCACTTGCAACCGAGAGACTCAGGAATTGAAAGCCTAAACAGCAATAAACAAATGATTATAGCATATATAAACACATGAACTAAAGTCAAGCAAATATACTAGAAATGATAAGAACAATTGGTCTCCTTTCACCAGAAATGACTTCTTTAGAGCAATTACTGTTGGAATGAACTAGAAATCGCGCGGAGAAGACTGAAACTAAAAAAAAGAACTTTTTCTGATTCTGATATTTAGTAATATATCTCCGATTCTCCTCCTTCAAAGAGAAGGAGGGCTTTTAATTCATGAATACAGAGATCAGAAACGGTAAGCAAAGAGTATACGAAATTAATAACTCAAAATACAAGAAATTTTCTCTCATAATCCGTAGCGGTATATATGATCAGTTTGAAGGCAAATCACTCTCAGAAATCACAGTCCTAAGCACAAGTATAAAAAAAATCAGAGAAATGCATCGCTAACCTGATGATTGGCGAGTGATGCAAGAATGGAATTGAGAGCGGAATCGAAGAGATTATGTTATGTGCTTAAATAGTTTGTTAGTTTCTGTAGAAATTGTGATTTTCAAAGATAATGATGAAACAAACAAACTCAGCGCAAAAAGGCACTGAACCCCACAGTGTGTGTTCTCTCACTTATCTGGCCTCTATATTGGAATATTACAGAGTCCAGTTTGGAAATTCAGTGTTGACCTTTCTTACTCGATTAAAGGAAGATGCAGAATCTTAAAAGAAATATTGTAAGAAAACAATTAAGGGCTTGTCTGGGATTCTAAAACCAATTTCATCCAAGTGAGATGATGATGAGATTAGATGAGATGAAAATGATGGATTGGTGTTTGGATGATTTGAGAGAAAATGATGTTAAATAGGGTGTGAAATTATATAGGAGGGTATGTAATGATTGTGGTAGGTTGAAATAGGTTTATAGATTTTTTTAGGGTGCGTTTGGTTAAGCTTATTTTAGTAAAAAAGCACTTTATTTTTAAATATAAGTGCTTCTTAAATATTTCTAAGTGTTTGGATGGGCTTTAAAAAAAAACAGAAGTTAAAAAAAAAAGTTGAATAGGTGCTTTTTTCAGAAGTTAGATTTTCTAGCTTTCATAAATAGAGGATGCGGTAGAGCTAAGATGAAACACGGAGAAGCACTATTTTTTTTTTATAGGACAAAAATAACCTTACTAAATATTTGATATTACAACCTTACCCTTCCTTCTATTGACCTAATTCTTTTCACTCATTAGCCGCTTTCTTCTTCCTCTACGCGTTCGTCTCCTTCTTCTTCATCATTCATCAAGTCAAATACGAAGCCAGAGAGAGCAAATTCGCAAGAAAANAAAATTAATATATAGAGAAAGTCAATTAATTATATCTTGCCCAATTTCTCCCTTGCAAAAGTTTCTGAATTGCATTTCTCCCAAATTCTCAATTTCTGAGACACCAATTATGATCATTTCCAACATTTTCACTATCTGAGATAATTCAGGGAGGTTTAAAGCTCAGATAACAAAGTTATAATTTGGCTATAGTTTAGGAGGATTCCATATTTTTTATCCTTTTGCTGATTGTGGTTTTCTTATCTCAACCAGCAATAATGACACAAATAAGCCCAACATTCAAGGGGCAAAACTTTCTTCTTCTTCTATTATTATTATTAGTGTACAAATACTCATTCCGGGTCCTCATCAGAACATAAAATATACAAAGCACATAATCAGACCTGTTTCCTTAAATAATACCCTGATATGTTTGCATAAATTCAAACACATAATAATAGAATTACATTTTGCTTGGTTGCATGCCAAATAGTGAATGCCTACCTTCTGCTATTATTTCTCCAGTTGCTTTATTTCTTATGAGAACAACTGTTCCAGAATAGCGTCCTTTCCGTCCTAAAAGCCTAGAAGTAATCTCTAGTTCATCCTGAAACAGTTAATACATGGACACAAACCAGTAAATTAGAATATGTAAAACTATATCTCACCCTTAAGACGAAGGTTCATATAAAAGGAATGCCTGCAGGTGCATGAAGCCAAAGGGATGACAATAAATGAGAGCTTGAAACTTTGGAACTGGATGGAATGCAGGGGATTCTAGATCTAAAAGAAGTTTGAAGGAACAAATACAATATGAAATATAAAAATCACATGCTATGAGTAGTATAGAATAAGAGTTCATAGCATATCTATAAAGGCAATATAAATCAAGAAGAAAGCAACAATAACTTAATGAAGTGATAGCTATCAGGTCGATCACTGGAAAGCTAAAACAATTTACAAACTTTCCAAAATCCAATAAGAAATTAGCAACTACTATACTGAGGGTTATGCACTTAAGCTAGGTATAAGTGAAATTGCAAGGGTAGAGAGAAGGGATGAAAATTATCACGTATCTAGTAGAAGTGGTGCAAAGTTTGGCACATGTTTAACATGCACCTCTTCCTCCTCCTCCACCCCTATTCTTCCCATTTTCAGTATCACTAGTGGCACCACATACCTTGACTACAAATTGAAAGTGGCACACACACAGACACACATTATATATATAGAGAGAGAGAGAGTTACAAGCAAATGACTTACATCAGCATGGGCAGTTGAAAGATAAGAAATGGACATATCAACTGAAACATTAGTCGGGAGACCTTCCACATGTGCTACAGCACCTCCAAGTTCATCTACGAGGTTTGCAATTGCACCATTAGCCAATTTCCCAGTTCTGTCCTGTACATACAAACCTAATATACTTCACAATCTTAAAAATCTTCAATCAAAGAAAAAAGAAAAAAGAAAAAAAAAAACAGAACAAAGAATGCCCAAAGAAGTATACGTATGCCCAACAAGGTATTTTTGTATTGGAGGATAAGGGAAGGAATGGGAGGGTTTATTAATCAAAAGAAGAGGGGTAATAAATTAAGAATAACTTCAGCTAACTTTTCAAAATCCTCCAAAGTCCTCGCACTTCTATATTTTGTATTCACAGACAAAATTCATTGAAAAGATTATTCAAACTTCAGAAAATCTCCACATTCTATCAGCAATTTCTCCCACTTCTGATCGATGATCAATAATAACCACAAAAAACTGCAAATAGCAACGCCAGGCTTACCGAGGAAAAATTAACCAATAAAATAACAATATTTGAAGCCTAAACAATCGTAATTGGAACTGAAATCTCTAAATTTTAATTTGAGGGGTCTTACGGTGAGGCGTGAAGGGACTTTGAAGGTAAAAACGATGAGGCCGGGTTCGACTCGATCAACTTGGACGCCTCTGACAATAAAGTGCTCGTAGAAACAGAATTGGGAACTTGGAAGTGAGAATTGAGATTGAACCTCTGATTCTTGAGGGGTTAGCTGCAGAAATTCCCTTGCCTTCTCTATCTTCGCCATTTTCAATGCGACACTCACGCACGCGTCTCTTAAAACTCGTTACAAGCTTGGTTATATAAGATGATAGTTTTTTATTTTTTTTGTGCAAAAGACCTGCGGATGCCTTTTTTTTTTGGCCAAAGTACTATTTTGATCCCTTAAGTTTGCTCAAAGTTTTGTTTTGGTCTCTCAAGTTTTCGGCGAACTTTCTAGCGAGATACACGGCGGCTCCGACGATTACGAAAACTCCTAATTCAATGTTTTTTTGACCCCCTGAGTTCAATGGCAGCCTGTATTTTGCGAACAAATGACGGAAATATGATTTTTGGCGATTGTGTTAATTTTTTGGTGACTTGCTAGTCATTTTTTCGCAAAATAGAGGCTGTCGTTGAACTGAGGAGGAAAAACTTGGCATAATTGTATTATATTGAACTAGCTAACCCATTCCATAGTGGATCATTGCTTTCTTTGTATCCACATTGTCTTGGGTTCGATGCTGGTATGGTCACTCTTTATACTCTCTGCTTCTCAAATTCCAATTGTATTATATTGAAACTGTGGCAGTCATAAGTTAATTTGATCTCCAGCAAATCATAAACTTCGATATAAAATCATAAGCATGTTTCATTGAATACAAACCAGACATGATATTCTGATGTTTACTTAACATTGCCGAGTTTTCAGAAAGTAATGGTAGAGAACTATACACTTCTGCCTACAGGATATAAAATAAAAATCATAACTCTATTGCAATCACTGGATTTTGGCCAAATCTAATAAACTGATAAATACAGCATAATTGTAAGACAAGGATTATATGGAAACTAATGTTTGTGTAGTTTCTCACAAGCACCAGAAGAGGACACACAATGAAGGGCTCTATTTTGATCCTCGAATGATAGTGGCAATATCAATTTGATATTCTAAGATTTTTATTATCATATCAATACTGAAAACATAATTCTGTTTCAACCCCTCCAGATATCTAATCCTCAAAAGATTTTGAGGTATCATTGGAGTACCTTTGGTGGCATAGAATTTAAACAGAAACATACTTCAGAGAGTACTTCAGAGTTACAAAAAGTTCAGAATATCAAATAGATATTGACACCATTTTGAGACCAAAATAGAGTTNTTTGAGAAAAAAACTAAACAAAAAATAATTTTAAGAGCTAAGGAAACTGAGCTCATAGTTTGAGGACTAAAATACCTATAAAAGTGAAGATAGTTAATTTTTTTCTTTTTTTTTTAAACTACATTAAAGAGAATGGAAGAAGATTATAACTATATAAGAGTATGTGTGGGTGTGTGAAAGAGAGGGAGAGAGGTGTATGTGTGTGTGTGAGAGAGAAAAAGTGTGTGTGTGTGTGAGAGAGAGAGAGAGAGGGGTGTGTAAGTGGAAAAAAGAAAAAAAATAATGAGAAATGATAGATGGGAAGATAAAATTATAAGTGTAATAAATGAGGGTATGTAAAATTACTATTTTGTTTAATATTTTTTTTTATATTTGTATTAAATTATAAGTGTATAAGTATGGATAGATTAGTAATTGTAAGAGAAAATGTAATGATGTTGTGAATGAGATAATGATGTAGATGAGATGAGATGGAAGTTCCAAAAAAACACTCAACCATTACTGTTCATCCAATCGTAAGATGAAATGATGATTGAATGAGATAAGATCAGGATACTCATGGTCCAACGAGGCACTAAAATTCTTCAAAAGCATAGTATTAATTGTTTTTGACTCACTTACTTTAATATAATAAATAAATGGTATTAAATGTTTTGTACTATTTGGTTTGATTCTTCAAAGCAGCCTTGTTTGTTTGTTAGGATAATGGGTAACAAAATTCACAGGTTCGCTTCTTCTACCTTAAACGCTGTTATCGGATATTCACTTTAAAATTAAGATGATTTTTTTTTACCAATATACTATAATAGTTTTCTGAAAACAAAAAAAAAACTTTCTTTCCTAGTTGCTGCAAATTTTACACAAAACTTCTTGCTACACATATTCAGTAATTTAAATGTTCTTACAATAATTTGCACATGTTCGGTTTTTTCACAAACGCTTTTCATAGAATTTATAATATTTTGAAAGTCAATTTTCAAATATATTAAATTAAACAAACCATTACATTATCGTCCATGACAGAGGAAGTTGAATGGATTACGAAAATGTTGGCTAAGGAGTAGACCTGCAAAAGTTTGACTTTTGAATTTTAATTGCACATGATTTGAGGATATTTTATTAGTATTATATTCTAATTGATAGTAATATAGTATATTATAATGAGCGTTCGATATATTACGTAAATACTCAAAAATATATGAGAGAGACTAATTTTCTTTATTGGTGATGAGTTACTGTGGACTTTACTTTAATTTCAAAATTCCACCTTACAATTCCAAATATCGTTTTCCAAACTATATATATATATATGTAATGTAGGCATGTGAAAGCATAGTTTGAAGAACCGGACCGGACCGACCGATTTAGATCGGAAAGCGCCGAACCGGCCAGTGAGCCGGTCTGGTTCACCTCTTTAGACCATTTTGTAATCAGACCGCTTTCAAATCGGTTTGAACTGTTGGTTTTTTCTTAACTCAGGTGACCCGGAAGTGAACCGCTTCACTGAGCCGGACATGTAATGAAATTTTGACAAAATTACTGCCATAAGGAATCGAACCCAACCCCCAATGATTAAGCATAAATGAGAAGAACCACTGCGCGAGCACGTGCGTTTGTGGATATGATGCATTCTAATTAATTTATTTTAATGGTTTTGGGAAATGTGAACCATTAAATTAAATTAGATATTATATGTTTTTCAATTTATAACTTGTTTAATACAATTATTTTTTAGTTTCAAGAGTTTTTTTGATGTAGTTATGTTCTAAATTTAAGTTTTATGTAGTGTGACTTAAATATTTGACACTTATTATATGTGATGGACTTATGGTTATGTTTATTTTTTACTTTATATTTAAATTATTGTAAGATATTAATGTGTATATGATGAATATGTATATTTGAAAATATATTTTTGTAAGTAAACCGGCTCAACCGGTTGAACCAGTGACCTAGCAGTTGAACTATTAAACCAGTGACCTGAGCCCTTCGCCGGGTCAATTGCCGGTCGGATTTTTTTGCACTATGTGTGAAAGTGAGATGTGCTATCAATAATTTTCAAAAGCAAAATCATGCACGTCACAGGTTGTAAAGGAAATAAAAAGGACTTAGGATAATGGCCTTTTTGTTTTCACTTTTTGTTTTTTGGCCAACTTGTCTTCACATTTGAATATGATCATTGAAGGCTCTTTTGAGTAAGATATAAGATATTATGCAATAATTGCTGACGTGGGTCAAAGTGAATATACCACAAAAAATAGTAACATTACTTTTACTTGTAGTCTTTTGTGGGTGATCATGGATATCTTTTTTAAGTTTTAACTATATATATCTAAAGTCTAAACTAAAAGTAGATAATATCAATTATATATCAAGCCAGAAGCCTTAATAAATTTATTCTTACATATTTATTAAATATGATAATTAACATAACCTGTTTTTTATAATTTTATTTTATACGTAATAAATGTAAAATTATTATATAAATTACGTGGGTATGAAGAGATTAATTAAAGAGGTTTGTACATCATACTTGGATTTGACCATATATACTAATCATTATAAATTATGATTGTTTTAAATAACTTCTATATATTAATAAAGGATTAAGTCAAACTCAACAAGTTTTTCATCAAATAAAATTTTATTATTAATAGAGTTGCGAACGAATGCTTAGAAGTTATATAGAAGTATCTTTTAATTAAAATTTTATCTCATATCTGCCTAGTTGGATAATAACTGGTTAATTGCCTACATATTATTAGGAATAATTTTTCATAAGTATTCATCGGAATTGTCGTAAATTTTTAGAGCATCATTAATTAGTCTGTTTTTTTTAATGTATAATTAGCATATTTCTTTCTTCATATATCTTTGCAAACAACCTGTCAAATCCTTTAAAATGGGACGTGCTTCATGATGCCAAAGCAAACGCATAATATTTTTTTTTTTTGGCCTGAGAAGAGAATGCATGTTTCCACCGTATATAATGCCAAAGCAAACGCATAATATTCTTCATACATGTGAACGTCTGTAATATATAGATAAGCATGACGTGAGACCTGGACTTTGAAGTCACTTACAAAAATTATAATTAAAATCATTCTTAAACCACTCATATATATTAATCAGTAATTACGGAGCCTTCAATTTGAAAATAAAGTGCTTCACGCATTCATAATTTTGGATCCACTATGTGGATCACCAATAATTATGGTTGATGCGTATACTGATGAGAGACTTAATTTGACACTACTTTAGTTTAGACTGCATTAATTTTTTATTCATCATCTATAAATCCATCAAAATTTTAATTACCTATTGACTAAAACCCGATTTTGGTCCCTCAATATTATCTTATTTTCAATTTGATCCTCCTCAAATCTTATTTTTTATTTTAGTCTCTCACAAATATTTCTGTTAGTTCCTCAATTCAATTTTTGTCATAGTTAGTAATGTAATACTGTTAAATAACGATCACGTGATTAATTTTGTGTCATTATTCAAAAGTGTCACATCATCAACTTTATTAAAAATTTTATAAAAAGATTAGTTTTGATAACAAAAACATTTATGAGAGGTTAAATTAAGAAAAAAAAAGTTAAAGATGACCGAATTGAGAAAAGAGTAATACACGAGGGACCAAAATAGAATTTTAGTCATTATCGATTTATTTATACATTCAATGATCTATTTTTTTTTTGGCCTGAACGATCTAATTAATATGCTTACTCAAACAAAATTAAGATGTGAAGTGTGAACACGATCATAGAAAAAGAATAGTGAATGTGAACGGGAAACTGTGGAGAGTGTGGAGGCGTGTGGACAAGAAGGCGTGTAACTAACGAAATTCAAGAAAAAACATTACAGAAAACGACAAACAGGCATGCACTTGAGATCTGCTACAACAATAAAAGAAATTAGAAAGTTACTCCGTTACTATAATCATAAATCATTAATCAATGCTAAGGACAAATGCGTTATGGATAGAGTCATCACATTATTTATCAAAAAAAACTGTTGACTTATACAATTATAGATTTATAGTCGAGATTTTTCATGTTTTAAAAATTACATAACTTTTTTAACCCAATAATTCATATTTTAGAATAATAAATTATGTAACTGTTCTTAGTTGTATTAAAAATCTTGTATTGAAACAAATGATCAATTTAATTGTCTTCACTCCTAAATCAAAGATGAAATAAGTCTTTTTTATTGTGTGTATATATATATATATATTTAACAATTTATTTATTTATCTGGAAATACTTATATTGATCGATTAGTATAAAAAACTAGACTAAACTACCTTCTCCAAGTATATAATATACTAGAGGCTTTACGTGCTCTAACGGGCACGCAAATATGTATGTAAAATAAATGAGGGACTAAATTGTTAACTAAGTAAAAAAGAAGGGATCAAATAATGATTTTTTTCTTATTATTAATTTTGTACTATAATTTTAAAATGTGGACCACCAGAAAGGAGTGGAGCCATATAATATAAGATATATCTAAATTCATCTTACTAAAGTTGTTTGACTTCCATTTTTGTTTTCATGGTCAAGACTCAAGAGAACACCATTTCTATGTCTACAAGATGAATGGGTTATTTTCATTTTTCAATATGTCTAGTACATACTGAGCCCAAACGACTAAGGCCCACGAAAGGTTTAAACTTATGTAATGAAAATGCCCGCAAATATGCTATTGACAAAACAAAAAAGACTTCGAGCAGCAAATGGCTACTCCACAGTTATCTTTTCCCTATCAAAAAATTCCCACAAGCTGGCACTTGTTTTACCATTCATCCCACAAATGCAACAACTCGAGCAGATTTAATCCCATACTATTAATTATCGGATTCCTGCATATTTTTTTTTGGCAATATTTCATGAATATTCGGTAAAATAAATGAGAGATCAAATTGTTGACTTAGTAAAAGATAGAGACCAAATAATGAATTTCTTCTTATTTTAATTACATATAATATTTTTATCTTAGTATAAGTGGGAGGACGACCAGAAGACTTCTCCCACATATAATATAGTATAAATGTATAATTATATACCACAATCTGTCATAAGTGTTTGAAACTTCTAATTTTTTTTATCAGAGATGTGCTTTCTTCTCTTAGGAATGTTTTTGGGCCAAATAGGTTTGGCATCCCCTCCCAATATGTTTTAGGTGTTTTTGTGAGGTCTAGAGGATCTACTGATGAACTTTGGGTCAGAAATACCTTATCTCCAAGTAAGGGAAGGAACCCCATTACATTTTCAGGGAGTTATACCTGGAGACCAAAAGCCCTACATACCTAGATATGCAAAATGCACTTGATATGCGATAAAGTCAAGTTTATTAAAACTGCCTCCACCAAATTGCTCTAAGCTCATGAGATCAAAGTTATTAAGATTGAGATTTTAGATCGTAAGATCGTATAAGATCGAGATCTTAATAAGGCCGACTTTGTTGGATCGTATAGAAGATCGTATTTAGTTAAGATCGCGATTTTCTAGTTAAGATCGTAGGATCGTACGATCCATAGGATTTGAGACAAAAAAAATATTTTGGCCCAAAACGCAGTGTTTTATACATTTTTGTTTTTCTTTTTTATTTTTTGGCCCAAAACGCATAAGTGAGGCAAATTTAGAGTTTCTCTTTCACAAATCACATTTATCTTTTCACTTTTCACAGTCTCTCATATTCTCCGTCATTCCCTTTCACATTTATCTATAAAATCAAAGTTATATTGGTCTTTATCTTTATTTGTAAGATGTTTGACACAACAAAGATATAAGTATACCATGGAGTTGACCATATAATTAATGAGATGACGTGGCACTAACCAGATCATCAATATCCAATAAGGTTAACATGACATTGACTATGTCATCGTTGAGAATGATGTGGCTTGAACACATAGTTGACCAGTGACTTGGCATAGCCATAAAGTCCTTGACACTATGGGATATCGATGACATGGCATGGGGTAGTGGTAGTGGTTTTATTACTATTTATTTTGATATCCAACTGGTTGAATGATAAAAATTAAACAGAAAAAAGTGACTTTAATTGAAAAATATTTTTTTGGAAAAATCATGACTACGTAATAATCAATACTTCTTTATTAACTATTTTTTAAGGGTTACATTTTAAAACTCACGGTTGCAAGAGTTACTATTTTTTTTATTTCTTTCTCTCTACACTGACCTTGCTGATTTGATGGGCTTTCACTATATTTTTTTAAAAAAATTAATTTGAGGTAGAGAGATATAGACACACAAAATAATTTGCTTGGGCTACTGAGAGTTTAATAACATTACCCAATTTTTAATTATGCAACTTTTTTTTGTCAAACTTTTTAATTACGAGTTATTTGTTAGATAAAATTATTCCAATAATTCATTATCTTAATTTTCTTTTCTATGATATCAATATTTTACTAAAGAAGTCTATTTTCTGTAATAAAGAATATGCAAAAAATGGTCCATTGTTACTTGATAATTGAGAAGTACCTGTCACTTAATATGTAACAATGATATAATTATTAGTGCCATATAATTATAATATTGGCATAAATAATTTCATGCTATCTAAATTGGTCACACGCATGCAATACTATTGTGTCATTTATTTGTGACATGGCGGTGACGTGGATACTAGCTAGTTACCAAATCATCTTCCATTATAATGTGAATATATATTACCACATCAAACTATGACAATGATCTAACAAGGTCATTTAATTACTTAAAAAAAAGGTCATTTAATTGGTAATGAGTTACATGGGCATATATGTATGTTGACATTGTTTATAATAATGGTGGCACGATTATTACCATATCATGTGTGTATGTGAATTTGAAACCACCACCACGTTAATTGAAATCATTGGTTGGTTTTAACATTGTCATTTGTAATGGTGATATATGGGTTTTGCCATGTTACCCACAATGGTGACATGTCTATATAGCCGCATCTACAAATGTTGTTGTGCAGGTGGCCACATCGTTGTTGCCATGTCATCATTATAGGTGACATGGGTATTGCCATATCATGTTTAATTAAATATAACGTGCAACGCTAATAAAATTCAGTATATATGTTGATAGATTATAGTTAATTCATTAAATATGATATTTAGAATTCGAATTAGCTAGATCTGGGTGTATGAAGAAAAGAAGAAGCAAAACAATTATTGCTAAAAACAAAATTTATTTCAATAATCTTTATACTTCAAAAAAATTAGTTCTTGACTACCACAGGAGAATATCACCAATTTTTCCTTTTTAAAAAAATCTAACATGCACTATATTTAAATGGACTATAAGCCACGTCATATACAGTGATATGGATATATATTTCTATCTAATGGTGTAACTCGGCATAAATCCCGACAAGCTGAGACATGAATATTGGATCATTTAAATCATGTCATGTCATATTTTTCATTTACTTGTTTTTATTGATTAATGGGCATTCTAATTTCTAGCTTGTATATAAATCTACACTATTATATATATAAAATTTCATGTTATTTTGTTAATAAAGATTGGCCAAGTTGATAAGAAGTTAACTCATAATCCACAAAGTCGTGAATTCGAATTCCACTGTTAATGTGAGAGCCTTGTTGGTAGGCGATCTGTAAGTACCTCTGTAAACGCTCATAGAGCCTAGAGGCATGCCCTGGCCTTGGTAAGCTCTCGGGGCCCAACTCACCTAAACTTTCACCTACCAAAAAAACTTCATGATATTTTGATAATCAATTTTCTAAAATTATATATACTTATTTTATTATTTTACAATTTTTCTAAATAACTTCCTGTTGCAATTTTGAATGACTTTATATATAATTTATTATATATTCTAAAATTTTAAAATGACAGACACACATGTTTTAATACTTATGAAGAAAATATAAAATACAAATGGTATTGAACAAACTATTCTCTTTTTTTGAATACCATTTGTATTTTATATTGTATTTTATTGTATATATATTTTAAATTATAGTTTGTTCAATACCATTTGTATTTTATATTTTCTTCATAAGTATTAAAACATGTGTGTCTGTCATTTTAAAATTTTAGAATATATAATAAATTATATATAAAGTCATTCAAAATTGCAACAGGAAGTTATTTAGAAAAATTGTAAAATAATAAAATAAGTATATATAATTTTAGAAAATTGATTATCAAAATATCATGAAGTTTTTTTGGTAGGTGAAAGTTTAGGTGAGTTGGGCCCCGAGAGCTCACCAAGGCCAGGGCATGCCTCTAGGCTCTATGAGCGTTTACAGAGGTACTTACAGATCGCCTACCAACAAGGCTCTCACATTAACAGTGGAATTCGAATTCACGACTTTGTGGATTATGAGTTAACTTCTTATCAACT